>JAXMNL010001653.1:0-17718 GCA_035128595.1 Eptatretus atami
GCCTAAGAAACCAGCCCTAATCTCTTTCCCGCTACGCCGCACCGCCGGCTCGCCTCAAAGCGCGTGTTCCGCACTCCGCCATTGTGGACGTCCGCCATCTTGTCCACGTTCCTTGCGTGCTCAATTGGGAAAGTAGAAATCACACGTTTCAATTTTACACCAATCACGCCATTTGCACTCAAATTTGATTCCAAACAATCAGTATATCCGAATGCCTGACGACCACATGTCACGTCAGATGGATCGTTTAACACAGACCGTCTGCCGCGGGTGGGGGGGGGTGTACGACCCCCGGAATGACCCAAAATGGCGTTTAAATTACTACACCGCGTTCAACTGATATTGCCTGGTGGTGTTCGCAAGAGAAGGCAGGAAAACTGGAAAACACTCCTATCAGCTGCCGCTCACGAAGCGAAAGCAGCGTATAGCGATCGTAGATATGTACGGACGTACGTGTTACGCGCGTATGCGTACGATGTACTGTGAGTATGGCGTACGTCATACGTACGTGTCTGATTTGTTGAGGAGCATACATCGAAAAAACGTTCAGCAGAGGGAAATTGAAACTTTACCACCTACTACATGACCATGTGATAACGCGTCTCTCTTTTGATCAACATAGGCCAAAGGTCAACATCGGCCAAGTTTCTAAAAAGCCTCAATGTTCATCCGAGTTGACTAGAAATTTGAAGAGGATTTCTAGAAAGACTTGAAATCCCCCCCCCCCCCACATCCCTCCTCCTTTTCCCTCCACCTGTTCATTGCAATAAAATGATTAGAACAATTTTTTTCTGAAATTATTTTCCCTCGGTGAGGTCCGAAAGACCCAAGGTTGCCCAATGTTACTACTGATGAAGGTTACCGATTAAGGGTTAACGAGTCTACGCAAGTACCACAATACCTGTCTGCGGAACATTTCAGGTGTCAAGTCGTTCTTCAACGTGACGATGTGCCTCCAAGACTCTTTTAGTCTCGTGTGTTCCCTTTTCTTGCAGAAACCTCGTGTGGGATGAGACATAAAATTATTTGGTTGAAAAAGAAACCACAAAAATCTCTTTAAAAACTCAGTTCCAGTTTAGTAGAGAAACTATCAGCTTACTTCCAATTACAAGCAAAGTCGTTCAATCCATCATCGCAGATGACATCAAATGATTATTTTCTCCAACGGCCCGATCTCAGAACTTCACTTCGGATTTAGACCTGGTCACTCTACCCTAGACATGCTGCTGCTTCTGCTCTCCCAACAATGGATGAGCAATCAATATCAGACTTGAGATGAGAGACTTTCTCTCTGGACATATATCGCGGCTTTGATACGGTCTGGCCTTGGTACACTATGGCTTTTGATACGGTCTGGCCTTTGATACACTATGGCCTTTGATACAGTCTGGCCTTTGGTACACGATGGCCTTTGATACGGGTCTGGCCTTTGATACACTATGGCCTTTGATACGGTCTGAATTTTGCATGAAGTCTGGCCTCGAGTCAAACTCTGCCAAAAGTACCCAAGGCCAACTCCACACATGGCTCTCTGACTTCTTCTACCCTCGTAGCTAGCATGTGGCTCTCAACGGAATCCTTCATCTCCTTTCCCCGTCAAGGCTGGAGTCCCCCCAAGGCAGTGTTCTGGCCCAGTTCTATTCCTGATCTTCATCAATGATCTTTCTGATTCCCTTGAAAATCCTGCCTATCTCCTTGCTGATGACTCCACCCTCTGCCGTGACATCCCCATCCATCAGACAGACAGGCTGCAGCCTCTTCCCTCTCTCAGACCTTGACAACATCACCAAGCTGCGTCAAATGCTTGAAGATGCTTTTAATCCGGAGAAATCTCACACTCTCACTTATCTCTCACCAAAAGGACCATCGAGCAAACCCTCTGATCTACCTTCTCAACAATCCTCGTAAAGAAGTTGAGTCACTTAAGGGTCATTCCACCTCAGTTCACCCAATGGGTTGTAACCCGACCCCCTCAGATTTGGCTAATTTTTTGCATGTATGTTACATATGATAGTCTAGTTCACATACAAAATTTTAGCTAAATCGGACTAGGGGTGACGAGATATGACCTTAGAACTTTTGACCTTTCAATTTATGTCGCGTTTCCACAAAATTCAAATCCTCATATCTCAGCAACCCCTTGCCCGTATCTCGATTATTTTGATGTCGTTGGAAAGGTAATTGTCCATAGAATGCAAATCCAGCATCGGTTCGTCGATCTAGTTTCGTTAGGGTGGATGATTCTTGGACATGACATTTGGACCTTGACCTTGAAACCTCGTGAGCTTGACCTGACCTTGCATGAAAATGAAAGTTCATACTGTCTACTATAACATATCAAAAAACTGGAGGGGTTCTCTATTTTTTGTTCTCGAGATAGATTTCGGCCAAAGTTCAAAGGTCGTAAAAATGCAACCAAATCATGACGTACATAGACATTGTGAGATGCGCGGGACAATATAAAAATAAGTATAATTTTTTGAACCTGTGCTTTCATTTGGAGGACTTTGGAATCAATGCTGAGTGGAACTTTTTGCCACTTCACATGGCAAAAGTGCATGTGACGGATTAGGCAGAACTGTAAAGAGGTTATTAACAAAAGCCAGCCTCCAACGCCCGTACGCAGATGCGATCCTAACTTCCGATGCTATCATGAAATTTTGCACGGAAAATATTCCAGGATTCACTTCATCAATGTACAGCCTGGTATTTCTGAGGATTACGAACTGAAATTGAAAGAAAGACTGGAAAATGCGAAGACAATCGCCGGTACTCAAAAATTTCATCGATTTGTTTCATTATCAAAATCGAGCATTCAAACTGAGCAAAAAAGAAAGAAACCCAAAACTGTACGTGCGGCTAGAGTCGATGGCGAAACTGATGAGGTAGATGATGAATCAGGACTAGAGTTTGAAATCAGTAAGCAAAACTATGTTTGTGCTATCTATGACGAAAATCCATGGATTGGACTTGTAGAGGATATTTCTGATGAGTATGGAGACTATTACATCAATTTCATGCATCCCACGGTCCTACTAAATATCTCAATGGCCACTGGATGTGACAGATGTTGGATTGAAGATTCAGACATTCTGTGTGTGACCGATCCACCATAGTTGTCGGTTCTGGAATAAGAATTCGTTATAAAATTAGCGACCAAGATAGTGCTAAAATAACCAGTTTATGTAAAAAGTGGCAAACCCGTTAAGATTTATCGATGATATCTTGTGACTTGAACATGGTTTCCTTCCCCGAGAGAAAACGATTATTAGCAAACTTTTTAGCAAAACAAAAATTAATAATTGAGACTAAACTTATCTATCTGGATAAAATTGTATTCATGAATTTTTGTATGATTCTGTTTATATTCATATTTAATTTGCTGTTGTAGATAGTGATAATATTTCTCTTGACAAAAATGAACTACTGATCAAAGATGTTGATTTTTTCATTTATTTCAGTAGCAATTAGTCTTGAGGTTATGGTGTCATGTTTTGTTGCGATTTCTGTATTTGGTTGCGATGCCTTGAACTTTGGCAGGCAGATTCATTGATGCAGGTCGGACTTTTTTGTTGTTTCTCGGTATTTCAAAAAAGTTGGATTTTACGTACGAATTCGTCTTTTTGCAGACGAATTCCTACGTTTTAAGGTTTTTTCTCTAGAAAAAAAAATCCCTGATGGAATTTATTGAACTTGTGTTTAAAATCTTCTGAACGATGTATTCTAGTATGACGAAAAACTCGATGCATTTTTGCCTTGTTTTCCGTCGGCAGCACTGCGAAACAGGCCGGACAAGTCCATTCATGTTTGAACGTAATCTAGCTAATATTGACTGTAAACTGACAAGCCTGGGCATGTCTATGACGTCATGATTTGGTTGCATTTTGACGACCTTTGAACTTTGGCCAAAAATATCTCGAGAACAAAAATACTACCCCTCCAGTTTTTTGTATGTTATAGTAGACAGTATGAACTTTCATTTTCATGCAAAGCCAGGTCAAGGTCACGAGGTTTCAAGGTCAAGGTCAAGTCAAATGTCATGTCCAGAATCATCACCCCTAACTTAACTAGATCGACGAAACGATGCTGGATTTTGCATTCTATGGACAATTACCTTTCCAACGACACCAAAATAATCGAGATAGGGCAATGGTGGTTGCTGAGATATGAGGATTTGAATTTGGTGGAAACGCGACATTGTCGAAAAGGCAAAAGTTCTCAAGGTCATATCTCGTCAACCCTAGTCCGATTTAGCTAAAATTTTGTATGTGAACATAGACTATCATATGTAACATACATGCAAAAATTAGCCAAATCTGAGGGGTCGCGGTTTCAAATTTTTTTTTCTCGGTGATTTAGGTGGAATGACCCTTAAACATTTGGCCTCACCTCAGTCATGATCTTTCTTGGGAAGATCATATTGCAACTTATCCAAAAAGCCAGCCACCGACTGGGTCTTTCCTTGGTAAATCGGAATTTCTGTAAATCGGAACTTACAAGGCCTCATCCGCAACGCGATGGAGTACTGCTATCTCCTTTGGGCTGGCACACCTGCCTCATACCTTTCATATATGATGCGACGCAGACAAAGGTCTCAATCATGAAATCTCCCGCAATTAAGTTGAGTCTCTGTCCCATTACTTCCGTGGAGACAGGTTGGTGCCTCTCGATTCTACAGCCTCCTTTTTGTGTTGCATCCTCTGCCCTCCTTCGGCTTTGTCCCTCCCACGTTTCTGCAGGCGCACATGGCCTGCCAGGAACCCTCTTCTTGTTCAACTCCCAAATTTCAGACTCACAGCACAACTCCACTCAGTTGTTCCTCTTTATCTTTCGCTGATGAAACCAACTTTGCAAATCTGTTCAATCCCGTTCTTCCGTCCAGGACATCAAAGAAGAAACTAAGCATAAATGTGTCTTGCTCTCGGGCCAAGAATATCTGAAAGGGCAATTTCATTTCGATCGGACAAACCTTAGTCGAGTTACGGTGAAAAATGTTAAAATGTCTACAATTGGGTCATGACCTTAACATCAGGTCAAGGTAAAAAAAATAATGTCAACTCCGCATACTTTCCATTCACATTATAGATGCAAAATTTTAATGTTGAAAGTCCCAGCCGGCTCCGAGATACAACTCGGAAACTGGGAGGAAGGAAGAAAAACTAAATTCTAAATGGTGGTTCAGTGGTCCTTGGGGTCCACGAAACTCTGCGATACCATTAAAAATTGGGGCACTAATTGTAGAAAGAATCCCTACAACAGCTGGACCCCTCCTCGATCCTATGGGAGACCTAAATGGTATACTACTCCATCTCAATGTAATGGGTCTCTATTCCCTTATGATCTATCGCTAAGATAAGTTTACCTTCGAGGGGGCCACACTCCACTACCAATAGTAATACGATTTCAATAAATTCCTACCTTCCCACTGCACGCTCCTCGTAGTCGGGCGTGCAACTGCCTGTACGCCATCTTCATCTCGTAGACCTTGTGCTCTTGTGGATCCTCTGCTTCACGTGAATAATCTCCCTCTCACACATTCTTCCTCTCGAGATCGCCATCTTCTGACGAAGGCTCCCTCTCTCTCTCGCTCTCACTCCCCACGAGAGAGTGACTGTCTCGCAGGGAGTCGAGTGCCGCAGCGATGCCTCCTGGCTCAAGGTCATGTACTGCTCACTCGCGACCCCTTCGCTCGCTCTTGCACGCTGGTGGAGGCGGTTTCATCACTACAGGGGATGTAGAACAGGGAATCGTATCCCAACAACGCTGCCTTACAATTCCATAAAGTTTTTTTTCATAATAGGACAGAAGCTACCCTTTGTCCATTATTATTATATTATTTAGAAAAACAAACAAGGAGCTGTTTTTAGAATTACTTGTGTCATTATTGTTACAATTACTAAATGTTTTGTAATTATTATTCTTTTTGTTTGAAAGACACAAACTAGAGGTTCATAGAACACCTTAACCTGTGCAGTCTTAAGAAAAAAAAAGGAAAGGGTCTTCTAAACTCTTGATTTGTGTTCCGAGCATGATCTATATTTCTCCGAGCTGTGATTTGTTTGAATCCCGATATTCCCAACGCTGAGAACGCGTGTGGCAAATTTGATTCGTCGAGATGGCGTAAAATGAGAATATTTGTTCAAGTAGAGTCCTGCTAAACGAAAGCTTTTTGGAATTGCTAAGAAGTGAATTGTGTTCTCGTGTTCCAGTGTGTAATTCAATTTAAATAAAATTAAGTTTTATCGCCCGGAGGATAAAAAACACAAACAAACTTTTTTCCGGAAGTTACCGCCTTTTATGCACCGTCTTTAACACCGCCTTGTTTAACATGTTACATAAGTTATTCGTGCCTGTGTTTGTGTCCTTTATGACGTCATTATAAAACAGTTACTTTCCTGTTTGGAATGATTTTAAATTTTCGTTCACTGCCACACAGACAAACCGAGTAAAAAACATCATCTCACTCCTTTCTGCGCACGTGTGATCGGGACAAACTCAGAGCCAAAGTACATTACGCAAGGATACACAAGGAAACTAGAATGGCACTCGTAGAGCGCATCGTCTCGCATCACGTGTTCATTCTGAACCAAATACTGGTACTTGGGGGAGTCGGAGGGCAGAGGGCGAATAGATATTACCATAGAGCAGATAAGAATGTATGGAGAAGCATGGTCCGTGTACGAGTAGTTAGCCATCTTGATGTAAGAAGTAGGGACATGTCAGCTTGAGGTTTGTCTTGTTGAATGTGCACCATACAGGGGTGGTGGCGCTGTAATAATTAGTTTGGATTATGGTTAAGTAAATTGTGTGTATAAACCCTCTGAAAACCTCGACCGGGTTCCGGCAAGAGAGGAGGAGAAGGGCGGAGCTATGAACGCGCCAGAGGTGCCGAGCTTCAATTGCTTCGAGAGTGAGGGAGGAGCGTTTTGTCGCCTCCCGAGGGGCGGAGAATTGCCCAAAAAGGAGAGGAGGAGCTAATCGGGTGGTATGGCACGTCTGAGAGGACCGTCAAAGTCTGTGAGGATTGAGCTTGGAGGAGAAAAGATGGTTGAGTAAAACTGAGAACAGGGCCGGAGTAAAATCGAGCGGATTAATGACTCTGAGGAGCCTGAAAAGAAGGACCGTGGAGATCTGAGAAGAGCGAGAAAGAGAATTTGGAGCTCAATTCGGATTTATTGATTATATTCCCTTCCTGGCTCCCGACCTGCCGTCACTCCTCCGCGAGATTGCACACCCCCTGGTCACCTTCTTTGTTTTGGGAAAGAAACCCGTTCGTTTTAACAAATGCTTTGAGGTTCTCGTCGAACCGGCGCGAATTGTCCGACATATCGGAAAACCTCCACAAGAATTTAAACGCGATGCGACAATACCGTCGTTCACTGAACACACGACTATTATGGCCCACATACCCACATCGTCCATACACCCCCGGTGATGTCACATCGTTTCTTGGCATGGGTGTGAATGTCGTAAATATAATTCTTCACTCACATGGGGTCATAGTTCAACATTTCAGATTTCAACCAATTATGACGTGTATTAAGACTTCAATTCAACCAATTATGGCTGGAATACCACTTCACCTATGACGTCATCGTTGTCACCGTATATACCCCGTGGGGAGATGCTGTCAAATACCAAGTTCAATTTTTCGTTGAATGGTTTCGGAGAAAATGATGTTCAAATTTTTCCCTTTAATCCAATATTGCTGCCATATCACGTGACGTATGACGTGAGAGTTATCAACAAAATATTCTCTACGGGGAGTCCCTCTGATGTTTGAAGTTTCTCATCGACCGGACAAGTGGATGCAGAGAAAGAATATTAGTGAAAATATATCGATGTGGACAACACACAACACACACACACACACACACAGACACACACACACACAACACACACACACACACACACACAGACACACACACACACACACACACACACAGAACACACACACACACACACACACACACACACACACACACACACACACACACACACACACACACACACACTTTACAATGGTCTCGAATCCCCTTCGGGACGACACTAATGAGACACAGGAGTCCATGGGCCGATCATGTGTAACACATGAACACGTGACCAACTAACAAAATGTCTCTTTTTCTTCTTCTTTCCTGGGGGGTTGGAGGAGTGGTGGGGTGGGCGGAGGGTGTCTTGGGTGAGAAACACATATCAACCACACACCACCTTTTGACGAGACCCCCCACAGACAACACTCCGCACAGATGCACACAATCACAATTCAACTCAAGCTACTTAAAAGTGCTGTGTCAGCATCGGTACACACCTCCACCTGACATACCTTCCAGTACCGATGTGATTCCAAGTGAAACTGATAAACTGCACCTTCGTGTTCCCATCCGTGTTCCAAATACAACATTCATTGGAATCAACTTGTTCCTCCATCATCGCCTGACGTGTGGACACACTCACGGACAACCGAACCAGTTGGTGAACCCCGGTTTGTCGGTTCGTGTGCGGTCGGTAACAACCAACGCGATCTTCGATGTCCACCAAGGACACGGCCTTTCATGATGACGTGTCGCGCAGTTTAACGTGCATCCGAGGAATGGCGCGCACATCGTGTTTTAAAACACCAGGGCGGCAGTTTGTAGTTGGGTCACATTCAAACTCGGCTCGGGAACATCACAAGTGAGTATACCTCTCCGTCTACCACGTCCTTCCTGCCCCCAGCTACCATCTCTAACAGCGACGGTACACACCTGGATACAACACACACAACACATACACACAAGGCACTTTAAGGCAGGACGAGGGTCATTCGGCTTACCAACCAGAACTTGCGAATCCCACCGATCTTGCTTTCCACGTGCCTGTGTGCGACGGCCATCGCGTCCGAGCAACCGTCTCTCAAGGCACGACCACCGAGTCGATGAGATAACAAACCGTCGCAGGTTGGTGGTCCCACAGCTTGGTCTTCACTGCTCACCGGAGCCGTGGTTAGGGCGGAGCCAATGGAGCACGTGCCGTGATTAGGGCGGAGCAGTGGAGCACGTGCCGTGATTAGGGCGGAGACAGTGGGAGCACGTGCCGTGATTAGGGCGGAGACAGTGAGCACGTGCGTGGTTAGGGCGGAGACAGTGGAGCACGTGCGTGGTTAGGCGGACAGTGGAGCACGTGCCGTGATTAGGGCGGAGACAGTGGAGCACGTCCGTGGTTAGGGCGGACCAGTGGAGCACGTGCCGTGATTAGGGCGGAGACGTGGAGCACGTGCCGTGATTAGGGCGGAGACAGTGGAGCACGTGCCGTGATTAGGGCGGAGACAGTAGAGCACGTGGTCGTGATAGGCGGAGACAGTGGAGCACGTGTCGTGATTAGGGCGGAGACAGTGGAGCACGTGCCGTGATTAGGGCGGAGACAGTGGAGCACTGTGCCGTGATTAGGGCGGAGACAGTGGAGACGTGCCGTGATTAGGGCGGAGACAGTGGAGCACGTGCGTGATTAGGGCGGAGACAGTGGGCACGTGCCGTGGTTAGGGCGGAGACAGTGGAGCACGTGCCTTTGGTTGCGGCGGACAGTGGAGCACGTGCCGTGTTAGGGCGGAGACATGACAGCAGTGCGTTTGGGCGGATCAGTTGGAGCACGTGCGTGATTGAGGCGGAGACAGTGGAGCACGTCCGTGATTAGGGCGGAGACAGTGGAGCACGTGCCGTGATTAGGGCGGAGACAGTGGAGCACGTGCCGTGTTAGGCGAGACAGTGAGCACGTGCCGTGTTAGGCGGAGCAGTGGAGCACGTACTCCAGGCGTGCGCATTTTCTGAGAATCAATGTTTTGCTTAAATAAATAAATAACAACAATATCGGTGCAATTTCAAAAACGGAAAAATGTTTTTCAAATCAGGAATTTTGTTAACTTTTACCTGGATAGTAGGTAAATGTGAGCACACCTGTTTAATGTAAGCACACGAGGTGATTGATCAGTGGGTGAAGCTCGCCCTTCTGAGCTGCAGCATCGTGACGAGCAGCTGTTCGGGTTATGAGTGTTTAGGGTAGGAGCACCAGAACCGTGACGGGGGGGAGACGACAGCAGGTCCGGAAGGGCACGAACACTGAACTCAACGGACTCAACGGAGAAAAAATCGAGCAGGAACGGCTACGCTACTCTCCTGCCACTGGCCGCATATTTTGCTGCGTTTGCAAGCTCTCGTCCAAGGGGACACCACCCGTTTAACGAGCACGTGTTTCAATGCACGGAGCCGTGCACGCTTCCCACACACGGGACCACGTTGACTGCGTGTTCGCTTTAACCAGAGATCGAAGGTGTGCGAGCACGCGTGCGTGTCGGGATGGCTTTACAGGCTCCAAAAGTAGAGACCAAGTGGTGGCGAAGCGTCTTGAGACGCGCTTGTTATCAAGTTGATGCAGAGCGCGGGCTTGCGTTCAGAAGTAACGATCAGACATTATTAGGTCGTCAGCAAATGGGAACTACCTTGGGATGATGCAACTACTTGGGAGTTGGAAATCTCACCCACTGCTGGGGAGAACACGTGACATGCTGGATTAAAAACTTGTACAGGCCCGGGACCATTCCTTCGTGTGGTTGGGAGGTTGAGACCACCACGTTCCTCCTCAAACGCAACATCAAGAGGCAAGCACAGCAAGTCGATCAGTTTTGAGCCACCTTTACTAGTCCCTTGGCAAGGAATGAATTCCATTGGTTGCGAGAGTGTGACCTGTGGTCAAACCAATTGTTGTTATGCTCAAACCTTCTTGCACGATCAGTGGTCGTGGATTAGTGGCGAGGGTCGTGGATTACACCTTCACAGACCCTTTGTTTGTGTACAAAGTGTAGGCTTATTGAAGAGTGAGGTGACAATGCAAGCGCAGTGGATGATGGGTTGGGATGAAGATGACCCGAGGTGTTTGAGATGTTGGTGTACTGGCAACTAAAAGGGCAAAGGAAAAGAAAGGGATTGGACAAGCTGAAGAAGGAGTTCCACAAAAGGGAGAAGAGAGAACAAAGGAGTGTAGGTGAACCTGGTGCCTAACTGTTTGGGGTTTTACAAAGAGGAGGATGCTGGAAGAACACGAGTGACCCGGAGGGACTGGAAAAGAATGGAGGGAGAGAGAGAGAGAAGCAAAGGCAGCAAGATCCCAGGAGAGGCGGCACAATGTGGACGTGATTATTTACAAGGTGCAGGCTTACAAAAAAACATGGAATGCAGATTTTAAAGACAATGGCAAGTTGGAACAAATGTTTTGTGCATGTCTGTTACATAGCTCGTAATCTGTATAACTACACGTGCAGACATCAAAGTTTCTTCACACCAAGAAGAAACAAATTTTGAACTTGGCTTTTTGTCTGCGGTTAAACGGGATCTAGTAGCCTTCCAAGTCAGCAACTTCAACCACTCGGTCATAGACACGTTTCCAGGGTAAACATCGGTTTGTTGTTGTTAAAAAGAGCTCGTACTTATGGACTGGTGGACGAGGAAGCAGGACATTGAGCACCACTGTAAAACATACAAACAAAAAAACAAGCGGTCATGGACAACGTACGTGTTAAATCAGTCGGCTGTATGACTTGGAATCATGTAAATCATCTCCCAGGTCGTGGTATCAGTTCCTCAATTCCCAGCTCTAGGATCATTCATCATTCCCCAGCTCTGGAATCATGCATCATTCCAGCTCTGAGTATCAGTTCATCATTCCCAGCTCTAGTATCAGTGCATCATTCCCTTCCCAGTCAAGTTCATTCATCACTGCCCTTCCCAGCTCTCGTATCATTCATCATTTCCCAGCTCTGAATCATGCACTTCCCAGCTGCTATTATCATTCATCAATTCCCAGCTCTCTTGTACTCATTTATCATTCCCAGCTCTGGCATCATTCATCATTCCAGCTCTGGGCATCATTCATCAGTCCCAGCACTGGCATCATTCATCATTCCCAGCTCTAGGATCATTCAACTATCCCAGCTGCTGGAATCACTGCATCATTCCAGCTCTAGATCATTCATTCATTCCGCTTCCGCAGCGTCCAAGTATCATTCATCATTCTCCTTCCAGCTCTCGGTATCATTTCATCATTCCAGCTTTGGAAGTCATGCATTCATTCCCAGCTCTATATCATTATCATCCCTCCCAGCTCAAGTATCATTCATTCATTCCCTTCCCAGCTCTCGTATCATTCATTCATATCCCAGCTCTGGAATCATGCGTCATTCCCAGCTCTAGTTATCATCATCATTCCCAAGCTCTTTGGTATCATTCGTTCATTTTCCAGCTTCTGGCTCGATTCATCATTCCCAGCTCTATATCATTCATCATTCCGCTCTGGTTATCATTCATCATTCCCAGCTCTAGCATGATTCTCATTCCAGCTCTGGCATCATTCAGTCATTCCCAGCTGTCGTATCATTCATCATTCCAGCTCTGGTATCATTCATCATTCCAGCTCTAGTATCATTCATCATTCCCATTTCTCTGGTATCATTCATCATTCCAGCTCTGCAATCATTTCATTCCAGCTCTCGCATCATTCGATTCATTCCCAGCTCTCGCATCATTCATCTTTCAAGCTCTCGTAATATTCATCATTCCCAGCTGTGGGTTTATCATTCAATATTCCCAGCTCTGCATCATTCATCATTCCCAGCTCTGGCATCATTCATCAATTTCAGCTCTGGCATCATTTCATCATTCCAGCTCTGGCATCATTCATCATATCCAGCTCGAGCATCATTCATCATTCCAGCCACGAGCATTAATTCTCATTCCATCTCTGGCACATTCATTCATTCCCAGCTCTAGGTATCAGTTCAATCATTTCCCAGCTCTAGTATTCATTCATAAAGATTCCCAAGCTATTGTAGTCATTCATCATCCCAGCTCTTAGGAGTCATCATCTTTCCCAGGTCAAGCATCATTCATCATTCCAGCTCTTGTTATTAATTTCATCATCCAGCGTTTGTATCATCATCATTCCCACTCTTGCATCATTCATCATTCCCAGCTCTAGTATCATTCATCCTTTTCCCTGCTCTGGCATCATTCATTCCATTTCCCAGCGTTCGGGCATCATTCATCTTCCAAGCTCTAGTATCATTATCAATTCCCAGCTCTAGGCGATCATTCATCATTTCCCAGCTCGAGATCATTCATTCATTCCAGCTTGAGGCTCATTCATCATTCCCAGCTCGTCGTATCATTCTCATTCATTTCCAGCTCTGTGTAATCATTCATCTTCCCAGCTCTTGCATCATTCTCATCCAGCTCTAGTATCATCATCCTTCCTTCTCTGCATTCATTCATCATTCCAGCTTGGGCATCATTCATCATTCCAGCCTTAGTATCATTCATCTTCCCAGCGTCTGGCATTCATTCATCATTCCCAGCTTCTAGTTTTCATCATTTTCCACCATTTTTTTAATTCACCTCAATACGGTCCATTCATCATTCCCAAGCTCTATAGTTCTCATTTCATCATTCCCAGCTCTTGGCATCATTTCGATCAGTTCCCAGCTCTAGTATTCATTCACAATTCCCAGCTCTTGTATTCTTCATCATTACCAGCTTGGTATCATTCATCATTCCCAGCTCTTGTATCATTAATCATTCACAGCTCTAAGTGGCTCATTCATTCATCTCCCAGACTCTGCGCATCATTCATCATTCCCAGCTCTAGTATTCATTCATTCATTCCCAGCTCTGCATCATTTCATTCATTCCCAGCTCTCGTATGCATTCATAATTCCCAGCTCTAGTATCATTCATCATTCCCAGCTCTGGCTCATTCATCATTCCCAGCCTCGTAGTACATTCATCATTCCCAGCTCTTGTATCATTTCATCATATCCCCAGCTCTAGTTATCATTCATCATCCCAGTCTTGGCATCATTCTCATTCCCGCTCTGCATCATTCATCATTCCCAGCTCGAGCATCGATTCATCATTTCCCAGCTCTTGCATGCATTCATCATTCCAGCATCTAGGTAATTCATTCCAGCTCTGTCATTCATTCATCATCCCAGCTCAAGTATATTCATCATTTCCGCTCCCAGCCTCGTACATTAATCATTCCCAGCTCTGGCATTCATTTTATCATTCCCAGGCTCTGCATATTCATCATTCCCAGCTCTAGGATCAATTCAAACATTCCCAGCTCTGGAATCTGCATTCACTTCCCAGCTCTAGTATCATTCATCATTCCCTCCCAGCTCAAGTATCATTCATCATTCCCTTCCCAGCTCTCGGTATCATTTATCATCCCAGCTTTGGGAATCATGCATCATTCCAGCTTGAGTATCATTCATCATTCCCTTCCCAGCTCGAGGTATCATTCATCATTCCCTTCCCAGCTCTGTATCTTCATCATTCCAGCTCTGGCTCATTGCGGTCATTCCCAGCTCTTGTTCATTCTCATTCCCAGCTTCTGGTATTCATTTCATTCATTTCAGCTCTGGCATCATTCATCCATTCCCAGGCTTCTAGTATTCATTCATCTTCCCAGCTCTGGTATCCATTCTGTCATCCCAGCTCTCGTTATCATCTCATCATTCCCAGCTCTCGTATCATTCATCATTCCAGGCTCTGGAATCATTCATCATTTCCCAGCTTTCTCGCCATCATTCATCATCCCAGCTCTGCATCATTCATCAGTTCACAGCTCTCGTATCATTCCATACTTCCTTCCAGCTAAGTATCATTCATCATTCCCTTTCCCCAGCTCTCGTATCATTCATCAGATTCCAGCTCTGGAATTGCGTCATTCCGAGCTCTTGCATCATTCAATCAATTCCCAGCTCTGGCATCAGTTCATCATTCCAGCTCTGGCATCATTTCATCATTCCCGCTCTGGCATCATTTCATCAATTCCAGCTCTAGTATCATCATCATTCCCTGCTCTGCAGCATTCATCAATTCCCAGCCGTCTGGCATCATTCTCATTCCCAGCTCTAGTATCATTTCATCATTCCCAGCTCTAGCATCTTCATCATTCCCAGCTCTGTATCATTCCCAGGCTCTTCATCATCTTCATCATTCAGCGTTCTAGCATTCATTCACCATTCCAGCTCTAGCATCATCATTCATTCCCAGCTCTGGAATCATTCATCATTCCCAGCTCTTGGCATCAATCATATTCCCAAGCTCTCGCCATATTCATCTTCCCAGCTGCTGGCATCATCATCATTCACACGCTCCTCGCTATCATTCATTCATTCCCAGCTGTGTAATCATTCATCCTTCCAGTTCTGGCATCCATTCATCATCCCAAGCTCTGGGCATCATTTTATCAATTCCAGTTTCTGGCATCATTCATCATTCCCAGCTCCTAGCATCATTAATCATTTCCAGCTGTCGAGCATTTTTTCATTCATCATTCCGCAGAGCATCATTCATCATTACCAGCTCTGCTCATTCATCATTCCCAGCTTAGTATCATTTCATATAATTCCAGCCGGTACTCATCATCTTCCAGCTCTGGCATCATTCATCATTCCGACTCTGAGTATCATTCATCAATCCCATCTCTTGTATTCATTCATCATTCCAGCGTCTGGTATCATTCTCATTCCCAGCTCTGGATCATTCATTCATCCCGCTTGTCATTCTAGAGCATCACTCATCATTCCAGCTCGGTATCATTCATCATTCCTCCCAGCTCAAGTGCATCCATTCACATTCCCAGCTCTGAGATCATGTCATCATTCCAGCTCTAGTCATCATTCATCATCCACAGCTCTGGTATATTATCATTCCCAGCTTCATGGCCATCTTCATCATTCACAGATCTGGCCATCACTCATCTGCCCAGCTCTGCCTCATTCATCATTCCCCAGCTCCTAGATCATTCATCATTCTCAAGCTCTGGGATAGTTCATCATTCCCAGCTCTAGTATCATTCATCATCCCCAGCTCTGAAGTCATTCATCATTCCAGCTCTAAGTATCTTCATCATTCCCCTTCCCAGCTCAAGTTCATTCATCATTCCCTTCCCAGCTCTCTATCATTCATCATTCCAGCTTTGGAATCATGCATCATTCCCAGCTCTTAGTATCATTCATCATTCCCTCTGCCGCTCAAGTAATCTTCATCGGATTCCCTTCCCAGTCTCGTATCATCACATTCCGAGCTCTGGAATCAATCGCGTCATCTCCCAGCTCTGTGTGATCATTCATCATCCCAGCTTGGTATCATTCCATCATTCAGCGTCTGGATCATCATCATTCAGCTCTAGTATCATTCATCATTCCCAGCTCTGTATCAATTCATCATTCCCAGCTCTAGCGTCATTCATCATTCCCGCTCTGGCCAATCATTCATCATTCCCAGCTCTCGTATCAATTCATCATTCCCAGCTCTTGTATCATCATCATTCCCAGCTTGTATCAGTTCATCTTCCCAAGCTCTCTATCATCATCATTCCACTCCTATCTCCATCTCCCAGTTGGCATCATTCATCGGATCCCAGCTCTCGGCATCATTCATCATTCACGCTCTCGTATCATATCATCATTCCCAGCTTGTGGTATCATTTCATCTTCCAGCTCTCGGCATCATCATCATTTCGAGCTCTGCTCTCACGATCCGTTCTGGCATCATTCATCATTCCCATCTGGGCATCATTCATCGATTCCCAGCTCTGTTAATGTCCATCGATGATCAGTAATTTCATTCCAGCACGAGCATCTTCATCATTACCAGCTCTGGCATCATATTCATCATTCCCAGCTCTAGTATCATTCATAATTCCCAGCTCTAGTATCATTCATCATTCCCAGCTCTGGCATCATTCATTATCGCCAGCTCTAGGTATCACTTCATCATTCCCAGCTCTTGAATCATTCTTCCCAGCTCTAGTATCATTCGATCATTCCCAGCTCTCTGGCATCATTCATGCATTCCCAGCTCTTGTATCATTATCGATTCACACGAGATTTCATCATCCCGTCTGAGCACTCATTCATCATTCCCAGCTCTGGTATCATCATCATTTCCCAGCTCTGCCATCATTACATCTTCCAGCTCATGGTGCTCATTCATCATTTCCCAGCTCTAGATCATTCATCATTCACAGCTCTGGATCATTCACATTCCAGCATTGCATCATTCTCTCACTTGATTCATCATTTCAGCTGCACATCCCCATCGGATTCACATTCTCACTCTGAATCATTCTCATTCCAGCGTCTGAGTCATCATTCTCATTCCCAGCTCTGGAATCATTCATTCATTCCCAGCTCTACGATCAGTTTCATCAATTCCACGCTCTCGATATATCATTCCCAGCTCTAATCATCCAATCATCCACTCTTGCATCATTCATCATTCCACTCTAGCAGTCTTCACATTCCCAGCTCGACATCATTCATCATTCCCAGCTCTTGCAGCAGATCATCATTCCCAGCCGAGCATAATTCATTCATTCCATTCTCTGGCATTCATTCATCATGTCCCAGCTCTCGTATCACTTCATAATTTCCCAGCTCTAGTATCATTCATCGATTCCCAGCTATGTATCATTCATATTGCCAGCTCTGTATCATTCGGTCATTCGCAGCTCAAGCGCATCCGATTCCCAGCTCTTGTATAATTCATCATTCCGCGACGAGCTAGGGCAGTACAAGTTCTCATTACCCAGTCTGGCCTATCTATCATTCCCAGCCTCTGGCATCATTATCATCCAGCTCTGGCATCATTCATATTCCCAATCTCTCTCTTTTTCGCCCAA
>JAXMNL010001656.1:0-16097 GCA_035128595.1 Eptatretus atami
ACTCAATACACTCCCACACGTGGCTCCCGTGTTGTCTTCCTTCAGATCATATTACCTCCCAACCCAGATGGCTCTTGTCTCTCACTTCATGACTTCATATTATCCAAACCCCAGCGTCCTGTGTCCCTCTAATCGATGATAATTCTACTCCCAACCCCACATGGCCTCCTGTTGTCTACTCACCTTCGATGACTCATCTACATCCCAACATCATAGCTGTGCTCCTGTTGTCATCTCCTGAGATCTCACTATCTACTCCCAAACCAGTGCTCCTGTCTCTCTTCGAAATGGGATCTCACTATCTCTCAACCCCAATGAGCTTCTGTGTTTCCTTCGAATGATCATATTTATCAACCCCATAGCTCACTTGTTGTCTCCATCTTCATACTCATATACTACTCCACCAACTCCACATGGCATCCTGGTCTCTCCTTGCGATGACTCATATTCTAGCCCAACCTCATGGCTAACGTGTTCTCCTATCAGGACTCATATTACTCCAACCCAGACTGTCCTGTTGTCTCTCTTCGGAGACTCATATCACTCCAACCCCACTGGTCCTGGTTCCTTCGATGGACTCCATATATCCCAACCACACATGGCTCTGTTCTCTCCTCGATAATCTATCGGACTCCCAACCCACATGCTCCTGTTTCTCTCACTTCATGACTCATATCTACTCCCAACCCCACAAGCTCTTGCCTCCTTTCAATGACTCCACTTCGACTCCACCCCACTATGGCTCCTGTGTCTCTCTTCGATGACTCACAGCGACTCAACCCCACATGCTCCGTTCTCTCTATCCAATATCTCAATATCTACTCCCCAAACCCAACTGCTACTGTGTCTCATCCTTTCGATGACTCATATCGACTCCCAACCCCACATGGCCTCCTGTGTTCTCCACACATCGATCACATCGGATCCCAACCCACTGCTCCTTGTCCTCTCCTTCGCATGACTAATTTCTACTCCACCCCACATGCCTGTGTCTCTCCTTCCATGACTCACAAATCGCACTCCCAACCATGTGCTCCTGTTTCGCCTTCGAGATCACACTCGACTTACAACCCACATGGCCTGGCATGTGTCTATCTCCTTTCACGACTCCATATTTTGAACAAGTGTTTCATTCTGCGTTCACAGCTCAAATACCGTACATCTGGCGAGTGACCATTTAATCTTGTTCATGCACCTCGTTCTGACACAAAAGCGAACAGCAATAAAGGAAGGCATAACATAAACACACACCGACTTTTGGCTGACCTGCGTCCTACGCGCCTGCACCACTCCAGACAATTGTAATAAGTGTGAGATCGGGTTATCATGCTGGAGACCCTTCCCGTGCGCAGCGTGCATTTATACTCCAGCAAGAAGAGACGCGGTTGTCTTCGACGAAGCGCTTACTCGCGAGACTGCACGACGCTGAAACTGTCGTTGAACACACAATCACAGGGTTAGATCACCTGCTGACTAGCACACTACAACCCAAAAATATAAGAAGAATGTGAACCCACAGTCACATTCACCTCAACTTCAATCAAAAAAACACTACAAACACCACCAACTAACCAACAGCACAACAAATTAACCTTGCCTCCACAACCACAACCATCAGCCCACAAACTTTCTGTGCCGCAGGTAATCATTACAAACAACAAAAAAAGACTTGCATTCAAATGCCGCAGCACCACCATCAGCGTCGTCACTGCACCACTACAACACCAACGCACAAGAGGAAACCTCACGAAAGGTCAAAGCACCAAAAACGAACGCGCTTCAGCGCACGCGGCCAATGCGTCTTCGCGCGCGACCCTCTCTTCCAGCAGCCGTACCTTGACGACTTCGTCATTCGTCACGACCTGTTGAAGCAGCAGCTGCTGCTGAGCTTTCTCCTTGCTTTCTCAGGCTATGGGTTGAGAGACGCAAGGAAGCTGCAGGACGCCGTTCCTCACCCGCACTACCGTGGGACTCGTATCGGTCCAACACCAGTAAGGAAGTCGCCATCGTGACACCCTCGGAATGCGCAGGCGCCGAGCCGACAGCACATGATTCTTCACATCTCCAACTTCGCATGAAGCGGGAAGGACAAGCGTCCAAAAGTAAGTTTCATGAATTCCTTCTCGACTGCACGATTTGAAACTCACAAGCAACGACAGACGTTAATAAAATCCTCCACCCGTCTAATCCTCGCGAGACCTGGCACTGTAAACAATGCGCTGGTTTAGCAGCAGGCCTCCCGGTACATTTCACCTCGCGTTTCCCGCGGCGATTTGCTCAGAAAGCGACACTCGCTACAAGGAGAAAGGATTGGGAGCGCCCGAGTCTTCGCTTCCAGGTATCTTGATCACCCTTTTACCTTGGATGAGAGATAGCTTTGTGCGATCTGAACGCTAAGTCGAAGTCTGATGGAGGGAATTTCACTGCGTGTTACATCGCCGAAGTTCATCAAGCGCATTGTGAACTTTTATACCTCCATAAAATTGTAATTTGATCTTTGAGGTCCAGGTGCCGCATCCCCCCCCCACTACCAACAACATCTTGAGAGCCTCCTGTCGACAGAACAGTGAGCAGACACCAGGTAGACAACTGGCGTAGCACGCTCATAGGAAGTGTACTAAAACATCTGCAAACGCCAACACCCTTCTGTCCTCCTTCTGATCCCATCTCCCAACCACATTCCTGTCCTTCCCACATATTCGATCGTCCACTCGAATGTATGTAAGACTCATACGTCACGCATTACTTCTAGGATTCAAACGGAGACTCTCTGTTGCACTTCGCCTCTGGCGTCCCCCAACAGTTTGCTTATTGTCGTCTGTCAACAGCGATACATCGTTATCTTGCGACGTTCTGAGTGGTTTTGGCCCATCTGCCTTCCGGAGTGTTTGTCGTGCTCGGTCCTTTAAAATGTTGAGTCACCTGGGAATCAACACGTTCCTTTTAAGTTGTTGATTATGACTTCGACGGATTCGAAGCACAACCCTCCGAATCGGAGCAGACAGAACCATGTGGCCACGAGTCTGAATCCTTTAGGATCACTGAATATGGAGAGGGATTCTCTCCCATTGTACCTCCTTCCAACACCCCCCCCTTCTCCAAACCTCCCTTAACCCCCGTCACTCCTTCCTTTTCTCAATTCTGATGAAGACAACACCTCTTCCCACCACCTCACAATCATTCATGCACATTTGGTATGACCTTCAATCCCACAATACTGTTAACACGGAAAGGCCTGGGTGGGGGGGATGCGGAGGAGAGGACGAGGTGGAGAGGCGAGAGGGAGGGTGGGTGAGGACGAGGGGAGGTGGGGGAGAGGGATCGGTGCGGCAGAGTAGGAGGCAAGGCAGGAAGAAGGTGTTCCAGAGTTAAGATTATGAATAATACCATATGAGCCTGTGTGATCGTGTTAGGACGTTCTATTTACTCTTGCAATATACCTATTTGGTCTGACTTTGAGTAATCGTATCAACAGACGCGTTGTCACCGAGGCGGCGCACGAAGAACCAGCCAGGGACGGTCCCTTGAGGAGATAGGACACCACTGAGAGCTCCCTGAGACAGATAGAACCAGCATGGAGTAGTCCTGTGAGGAGATAGAACCAGCCTAAGTCCCTTCGAGCAGATAGAACACCAGGAGCCTGTGAGGAATAGAATCCAGCCATGGAGTCCTGTGAGGAAGATAGGAACCAGCTTGGAGGTTCCCTGTGAGGATAGGAACCAGCCATTGGAAGGTCCACTAGTGAGGAGATAGGAACCAGCCATGGAAGGTCCCCGTAAGGAGATGAGGAACCACAATGGGTCCTTGGAGATAGAACCACCCATGGATCCATGTAGGCAGATAGAACCACTGTGCAATCTCTGTGAGGGTATTCAACACCAGCCATGAGGTCCCTGTGAGGAAGAGAGGAACCAAGCATGGAGGTCCATTTGAGGAAAGGAATCAGCCATGGGACCGTCCTGAGGAGAAAGAACCAGCCAGAAGTCTTATGAGGAAGATACGGATATCAGCCATGGGGACAGTCCCGGAGTAGGAAAAACAGCATGGAGTCTTGTGAGATGATAAGAACCACAAGGGAACGGTCCGCTGTAAAGATAGGAATCAGCATTGGATGGATCTCTTTGTGAGGATGATAGAACCAGCCATGGGATCTAGTGAGGAATAGGAACAGCTGTGGATGTCTCTGTGAGAGACGATAAACCAGTCACATGGGTTCCTGTGAGAGAAAGAACAGATGGGACGCTCCTATGAGAGAAGAGAATCAGCCATGGAGTCCCTGTGAGAGAAAGGAACCTACCATGGACGTCTCTGTGAGGAGATAGAACAGCCATTGGAGTACCCTTGCGGACGAAAGGAACCAAAACCATGGGAAGTCCCAGTAGGAGATAGGACCAGCAATGGGAGTCCTGTGCAGGATATAGAACCACCATGAGACGTCCCCTGTGAGGATAGAACAGCAATGAGTCTCTGTCGGAGATAGGAACCAGCCATGGGAATGGTCCCTTGAGAAGTGAACCAGCAATGGAGTCTCTGTGAGGAGTGAACCAGCATGCGGAGGTCTCTGTGAGGAGATAGAACCAGCATGAGGTCCCTTGAGGAGATCAGCAACAGCAATGGGGGTCTCTTAGGAGAGTGAACCAGCATAGAAGGGTCCCTGTGAGAGATATTAAACTCTCGCACACTTCTCTCTCTTTCATTCTCTCTCTCTCCAATATCGTCGACCAATGGGTCAAAGACCTTTATGTCCGCGCAGACGTAGAACGCCTATTCCCCAACCGAGCCATTCCCTACTCAACCCATGTACCCCACCATTCTGCGCAACCATTCTCGTGTCCTGGCTCATTCTATCGCCTTCCCCATTTATTTCCTTGTGCGAGTCCGGTATTTGCACAAAAGATGGAGTTCGGCCTTAATAATATTTTTGTACCATAAGATTCAAGCCCGATCATACCTGGCTTGTGCTCTGTCGACCACCACTACTCTAGTACTATTTTATTTATTTATTTCCGTCCTTGATATTTGAATCACGCTTTCAGAATTTGCGGGGCTTCATCAAACCGATGGCTCATTCGGTCCATAATTAAATTGTACTCGTCTCGACGCCGACAATCATGATGGCCTTTATCCCCACTCAAAACAAAACTTTCCTATTGGCATGAGAAAGAAACTCTATTTAAGGGTATTTGCCAACACAAAACAGACGGGAGGAGGGAGCGAATATTTTTTCTTTGAAGGAATCAATCATCTTTCCCTATAAGTCGACAATTAATTGACACACTATTTATATAGCCACCCACTCGAGCATTAAAAATCATTATGCTCCGACTCTCAAATAACTGCTCTCTTGAGTATATCTGGAACGCGGGTCACTGTCTCCACTGGGGCGTCTGCCAAGTGACTTCGGATGGTGCGCTGAAAAAGATAGTGAAACATTTGACACGTCAAATCGAGCCACGCCAAAGTGCTGCACGAGATTTCTATCAGCGAAGGTTGAAGTGTTTGGAGTAGATCGCGCTCTACCACCGAAGAAATTCGTGCATGGTCATAAGCCGCTGAATACATTTGGCCAGACTCCTGTGCATTGACACAAAACTGAGAAAACCCAGATCGTGATAAATTATTTGACATCATCTCACAGCCAGAAAAAAATGAGACAATCTGTTCAGGACTAAGGACCGTCAACCCCACCTATGACACAAAATATTTCAATTTTTACAGTTCTGAAAACAAATCGGAATGGAACGAACAATGGACTAAGATGATGAACAAGTACAAGGCCAATGAAAGCTCACGACCGCATACGTCCTCACCTCCTCATGCCATTTCTCACGAACAAAGCCATCCGTTGGCATACCTCGAGTGGAGAGAGCAGCTGAGGGAGCTCCGTGCATGGCCGATGCTGGAGAAAGCACTGCATGGCAGCGGAGCCGCGATGTCCAGGATTTGTGACCGCTCGTGCGTTGGGAACCTGGGCACTCTCTAGGAAGGACCGTATGCGAGGGAGAGAGGGAAGAGAACGCAAATTGAGGAAAAAATCCAAAACTGATGCAGTCATGAGAAAAAGGTTCGAAAAAAAAAACTTAATTAAGACATATTTTTAGACTCATTAGCCTGTCCTCAGTCTGTCTCCAGCAGCTATTGAGCAATATGAGCCAACGACCGCTTGGGTACCAGACACGGTCACGATGGCGATGGACGCCATTATCTGCAGCGTTGTAATGCCTCACAGTCTCGTGTACGTCCGCGCTGTCTCCTCAGACTCGAGGTACGAGCGTCCGGATTAGACAGTACACCGCCTGAGGTTGAACTTCGACCAACTGCCAGTACACACAACAAAGCTATGCTAAGCACAGATCAAGGACCTAATCGATTGCAGTAACATTCATGATTTATACATTAGGTAGTACAAATAATATAGTTGGAGCGTTAGATACCCAGATGCCTCCAAATTATTGTTCTTGTGTCGGCGCACAGTCGACCAACCTGTCCGTCGATTCAAAAGAAACAGAAAAAACCTTTCTTCGCGCACAAACTTCAGCTACTCGCTTGTTTAATACAGCCTAGTGGTGGAGAACACAAGAAATTTAAATGAGAGGAGACACCAATTGCTGACGACATAACAACAAACTAAATATGTTAGCCGTAATTCAGGGTCTAAAGTGGCTTTGCCATGCCAGTGTGTATATACTATTAACTTAACAACACACTCAAATTGCATTACTGTACTGAAAAAACGTATGATTCAAATGTACATACTATTGACGTGATAGAACTTGCGGAAATCAGCCACTTGCTGTCCTCTTGTGTTTACATCGTTCGGTCGTCCGCCGCAACTTATCACTTTTTTTTTATTTAACATCCGTTTTTTTAACAGATTTTGTTTGATTCCTGCAGAGCACCCGCGAACTCACGAAAAGGACACAGATCAGCAGCGCGATTGGGCATAGGCAGTCCTTGGAGGGGGGAGGAAAGACGAGGTCTCGCAGTGGATGCTTGAATCATTTCCGACTCAACGAGCTGGTTATTTGCACGTTCGAATTTATGTTGTCACTCAATCTTTCACAAAGAGTAGAAAAATAGTTTATGCTTGAATTTCAATTTTCTTGTGTATGTGTGGATGAAGAGACATCGCCTTGGTGTTAAAGTAATATGAGTGAAGGAAATGGAAAAAAAATTATCGTTAAAATCGATGTGGCTGTTCAGTCAGAGCTGGTGGCAGGCCACAAAACTGGCGGTTAAGACCGGCTTACTATTATGCATGAACATGCTATATTATATCTATTATTGCACGCGTGCAAAAGTGACAGTACGTGAGGATCTATGAATCTCCTTAACTGTGACTCCATGTCATGTTATTACTGTGTACCCTTTAATGTTGTGCCACTTGTAACTGTTTGCGCTGGAAGGAACTAGCTGTGTTTGCTCCTGCAGCTTGTGGCTAGAAAGGTTGAGGTTATCCTTATAAAGTCTTATCCAGCAGTGGTATAATCGATAAGTGAAGCTGATGTTGCTTCCCATCCATACGTGAGACGGATGGACTTGGATGTACGATTAATGTGTGTCCTTAGAGTCTATATGCCATCCACAGCCATATCCACATTGGAATCGAATGCCATATCATATCATCACATCGATGAACTTCCACAAGCGAATTGCCCAAATACCTCGCTAAATAGAAGGCACACCCGTGAACACGAGCATGCTCCCGCGCTGAAACAAGGACTATTTCAAAAATGAACACATTAATAACGTGAGCAGTCAGTGGAAATACCATCACAAAGTACGTGATATGAGTTGAGAAAGAAATGGTGTGTCGAACACAGGCACTAGCAGCGTGGAATCTGACCATGATCGGGAACTCAAGTGTATCTGTCGACACTCCGCAGTGCCATTTTCATCATCAAACGAAACAGAACTGGCAGCACAACACTTTATTACACATGGATGTTACTACAACTCATACTCGAGAAAAGCATCCCATAGGAAAGACATTCATCTCAACACCAAGACCAGATTGGCAAACCAGGCGAAGTATGAAGACCTGTCTGGCCAGTAGTGGTGCGATCGCGGGGATGGGTTGAAAGGTCGTTTCAATTGATCGGGATGAGCAGTGACCGGACAGGGCGTCGCTGTACACTTCGCCGTACTCCAGGGCCTCGTCTGATCCCAGCAGATCTGAGCCATCCATCTCTTGAGATGCTACAATCTTGCGCACCATGAGCACGTGATTGTCTTGCCTCTTACCACTACGAGATCCCTCGTGAAGAATCTGTCGTAGCAGGTTCTGCGTCAGAAGAGCACATGTCATTAAGCCGCAACTGATATCACGGTGATGCATGTATAATCTCATTCTGAGTCCTCTCGCATTGACCGATAGCAGATTCTCCGAGAGACTGGTACCAAAGATCTAGTTCCGTCTCAGACATTGGCAGAGTCCAAAGTCTCACATCCGCCAGCAAGATTGTTAGCACACGGAACCAGAAGATGACTTTCGTCCTTCCTGACACGGTACGCAGCGCACCCATATCAGGAATCCATGACCCCCCAGGCACGACCGATTTCTATTGCCTTCTGACTCACGCAGGAAACGATGAATTATCACTGACAAGAAGTGAATCTGTCCGACCTCAATCTCCCACGAACTGCAGAGACGGATCAAATGTATTGAAGCCTGGTAATCTTATTTGACCAGGAAACCGTAATCCCAGCTGTCCGATCCTATTCAGCACTAGAGGCCAAAAGATCCCAGGTCTCGAAAGATACTGTCATCTGGAAGTTGGACTGCATTCATCTTCAGAGCAAGAATGCATGCACGACATGGACGCATTTCACGCGTTGGGATTCAGGCCTGGCACAGTACAGGAGCTTCCCATTTTCAATCATTCACACAGCTTTTTGTTTCACAAACGAATGTTCGTTGCGGTCTTGGAGGTTATAATTGAGATTGTAACTGCTCCACTCACAAGCTGGTTGTATCGCCTTTACAACGCTCAAGTACCGCCCACGGGCCTTCATTCGTACTTCCTGTAGAGCCACACTCCCGAATGGACCGGGGATGCTTGGATTGACGCATGCGCGAATCCCTGCAAACGGCGTACTACTTCCAAGTTTGTGCCTATACCCCTCAATTCTAATAGGCTCCTTGTCACTCAGTGCACGTACAGTTTTACACCTCGCTCCTGACGCTCAGCTCGCCATCGTGGTGCACCTGGTCTATGGTATCCAGTGTCTTGAATACAAGATTCTTCTTCGCCCCACGGTGGTTCGACATCCACGCAATATCAGGATGTGTTCTTGAGCATCACAATCTTTCAGGATCCCCCAAGCCCGACCCCATACACTCGCTTGTTCACAAACTCTACCCTCTCATCCTTGAGGCTTGCTATCTATCCGAGGCTGTGGTCCATCTCTGGATTTAAGGTGCAGTTCAGATGCTTACAAGCGTGTCAGTATTGAGTCTGGGCACTCCGTAGACATGCATTCTGATATCTCGCAACATCACGATGACATGGTCATTCCTTTGCCACCACCGCGTTAGATACAAGTCAGCATGGGTTAGCGCTGAACCATTGAACAGACAAGTCCAGACTTCTTGGCAAAGTCAAGGAATTAGTGCATTTGGTTCACATGTTCCAGCCCATGGGGACCAAATGTCTCACATTTCGTTTCAGATCTATCATTGAATCCCCAGCTAGAGTGTATCTTCTCTGGCACTGATAACACAGACTGAGCTGTTGTGAATGTGTCTTTCCGGTGAAGTCATCGCCTCGTCGACATACAGACAGAAATGAACTAGATACTCTTGTCTCATATACGCTCGTTGACGGTTTACCTCTTATAAAAAACTATCTTCTGGCACTTATTGGCACAAGTACAGATTGAGTATGTTAAATCAGAGGCGCCAAATAGTTAACACCACATGTCTTGCCGCAATCTCTCGAACTTCAATAGTGCTATACATGTCTAGCTGAGTATGTACAAGAGACAGGTATCTCCTCTTTAGGATCGGATTCCAGGACCCCGAAGGACGCCTCAGTGTACAAGAGCGCCGTTGATGGACGACCCTCAGCCACCCGACACACTTTCGGCATTGACACGGCGAATGTTACCCGTGTTTCCTTCTATCATCAAGATTGGGGTCGAGGATTGCCCATCCCGTCTCCGGTGAGCTGCCCTTCGAAGGAGTGCAGGAGTTTCCCCGGAGTGGTTTTCAAGTTCTTTTCGTTTTCTTGTTTTGCGTAATGAAGGGTTTTTACTGTGACCTAGTGAATCCTCACCACTCCTAATAAAATAACCACGCGGACGTCGAACATTGTGTACTATATATGTGAGCCGTTGGTACAGGGCTCTCCGCCTGGATTTTGTTTTAATCCTGTTGGTTGTCCAATCCAAGACTCTCACCAGAACCTGTGGGGGACGGTTAGTCAGCCGACAACCGGACCTGGACAGTTAGTTACATTTACTGGTACCTGCAGAACTTGACATTCCAGGCATTATGGTATGAGCGTCAGATTCTGATCTGGCTGAGATACATTTAAGGCAAAATGGGTCGAACGATGACGGAATTCCCGGACATGATTTGAAGGATGACAACCGTTGGAGAAGTGATTTCAGGCATTAACCTTCGTTGGCGAAGATGTGCTCCTTGTCCACGAAGGGTTAATTACGAACATTCAGTTTCTCTCCCTTCCCAGTGATTACACCTCTTCAAATTCCTGTTGATTTATCCAATGCAAACACACGTGGCATGCAGCAAAACTCTCATTTATGACGATTAAAAAAAAGAATCTGCAACCCAGTTGCGGTGTGCCTGTCATTAATGGGATTACCTGTGCAAGGAATGCGAAGACTTGCGTTTTGTGACGTCAGGCTGCAGTACAGGTTAGCGATAACGTGTCAACTGGCGTGGTTGGAAAAGGGCCTCGATATCCCCCACGGGGTCCAGCCCTACCAGGCTTCGTGCCGTTGCACTGCTGCAGAGGAATGCACTTGTTCGCTTTCGACCTTCAAGATTGGGACAATTTACATGTGATTGACAGTGTTCTCGATGTCATGTTTGATTGCACTCATGACTCGTTTTATCTGTGCCAGACTTCTTTGAGAGCATTGAACATCTGCTATTTCTTTAGTGAATGATTGCTTGCTATCGATGCTCAAGCCTCCAAACAAGAGACAGGACACAGTTTGCCAACATGAGAGAAAGAGTATCGCAAGGGTCATTGACCTACTGGTGACACTTAGCACTGCATGACATTATCCTTCAAGTCTCCAACACGGCAGGCAGATTACCTTGCTGTTTAATTTTCTGAAGCAATCGAGCAACAGGCGGAGGATGTGGATACGATCAGAAGTCCATCGCAGTTCACCAGACGCTGCTTGCGCGCCGACTTTCGCATATTGGATGATGCATATCGGACACGACTGCAGTAGCTTCGCCTTGGGTCACCTTGGAGGATCTGTGATAGGTAAGCAGAACACAATGGCTGACGGCAGGAACGTCACAACACATGTTCAAAGTAAGTATTTGCACATCCGTCGTTCACGGGTGGAATACGCTCGAACGCATGCACAAGTTAATTGCTTCAACATTCACATGGTGTGGTTCACGCACTTGAAGTGCTCTCCAGTGAAAGGATTGCACCATGGGAGCGCTCGCACGTTTCAAGATCCTTACATGTGTGGACGGTTGTGGACCAGATCCAGCTGAAGGCAATATGAATGAGCTGCTCTTGTAATTCAATTATGTTGGATCCTGGGCAGTGAAACGTAAGACGTTGATAAGATTGGTTTAGGTCGGATGGAAATAAGTGAGAGAATATGATTAATGGAGGACCGTGAACCATCAAAGGAGGAGAAAAAAACGGGGGGAGGCCGCGTTACCTGCATTAGTGGGATATGGAGTGCGACACAACGGAGATGCAGAGACGCCACTCCGGATGCGTGACAGTGCGATCTTAAGAGGGTTCACAGCCGTGAGCTGCTGTCTTCCGGTGGCACACGCCAGTACCTCTGGTTACTGGTTCAACTTCCAGGTTGTTCATGGGGACAATTCAATCACCTGTGAGAAGATAGAGATTAGAGTATGTTAAATATAAGACGTTGAGAAAGCTCGGAAGGAAAGATTTTATTCATCATCAAGCGAGCTTTTGGAACGCGATCTCGACAATCATGGACGCACATGAGGAGAATTTTGAGGAGAACTAACAAATGAGAGGAGCACTGGATTGTCGTCTACCGCTATTAGACAGGAGTACGTGCGTCTTCGACGAGAAAGCATTGCAGGATTTCTTCGGGTTTAGCTGAAAAGTTTCATTCAAACTCAACAGTTTCAGGGCACATCATGGAAATATAGTATCTACGGTGATCCCTTTTTTAAACAAAAACACCTTTATATATTACAATAGAAATGAAAATAAAATTCTCGGGTTCTCTCTCTCTTCAATCTTTGAAAATGGATATAAGACTGTTGGACGAATTAAGGGGGACGTGGTTGCCAGTTGATACTCGTCACTTTGTTCGCACAAAGTTAACGTACATACGTAATGAGATCTATCAGCAAAATAACTGGTGTTGTTCTGGTTGTTAATGTGCAATGTTGCGTTCCCGCAAGTTCTGCCAAAGCGTTTACCTGGGTAATGGCTCCTTCAAGGATGTCCAGTGGCATCCTCCAGCACAGTCCAAACAAGATTGAGATTCACTGGTCCTCAGTAAAGTCCTTATTCTGTCAATGTCCTCCACTGCGACTCCTTACACGACCTAAACCCATAAAGCTCAAGCACGAATGAAACACACGTACACACATCCCCGTTACAAGCATGAACTCACACACGACAAACTCTTATCACTTCGCACACTTTTTTAATGCTCCCATTCATCCATTATACTTCTAACCACCTACCAAATGATCTTCCCAAGGGGGGGTGAGTCGGAATACTGCTGGAAGACATACATTGTTTTCTTCCGCTTTGTCCATTTTCTCATACGTCTCCTGACCTAAGGCCAAACCCTTACAGCTTCATTAAGAACTGCATTCTTTGAGAATGCTGGGTGAAAAATTGTTTTTGGATGAGTTCAGAATTGAAGTGAGAGCAAAAATTGCTTTGCGGGTTCAAGCAGGCAGTGACTAGCCAAAATGCCGTGTGTCTCATATGAGGCGTGTGGCAGTTTCGGGACAGCGGCAGTGCTTCATCCAGCCACTCATGTCCTTCTCCTGCAGCTCCAGTGAAGCTCGCGAGGAAATCCGACATCTCTCTCTGATATACGGTCCTTCGCTCATTATCCTTCAGGCATTTTGTAAGAACTGTCATGTGGACCACACTTGTCAGACTGAAAATTGAAGTTCAAGATGTAAATAAACAAGAAGGCTCTAATTGTAGCAGCTTCTATACTGAGAAAGTTATTCAGTTTGTGATGTATACACATTCAAACTAATAAACCTATCATTTTCACTTGATGATTTATTACTCGTTCACCAAAGCGTGGTATGGAGATATGTGTTTCACCCTGTTGTATACTTTAAGCAGCAATCTCAAAACATTATTGACGTATTCAGCACACCTGGTGGAGACAGATTGATGGTTTATAAGGACAACGGATTATGTTGATGAAGACAAGATTACCAGAAATGAGATTAAAATAAACAACGAAGTTATTAATACATTAAGATGATGGGCAACACTCTAAATAGCCTGATATTCGAAAGGTTATGGTGAGTTGGACACCTGGTGGACGGACAGTTGTTATGTGTTGATAAGGACGAAATGATTAGAATTAAAATGATTTTGATTTTGAATTTTTAAATTTATTTTCACATGAGAGATAGGGCCAACCAATCGATTACATGTGTTTGGATATACAACAATGGTTATTACAAAACAATCGGTGTTGATTACAAAAATGGTTGCTTCCAACATTGAAAGGCAGTTCAAAAAGCCGTGTTCAAAAAAGCCGTGTCGTGTTCAAAAAAGCCGTGTCGTGTTCAAATAAAGGTGGATATCCTGTCAAAAAAAAGTCGTTCTCAAAAAACGTGTTCAGGTCAAAAAAGTCATGTTCACCTGTATAAAAAAAAACACATGTTTGCTGTTCAAAAACGGTCGTTTTCAAAAAAAACCGTGTTTCGTGTTCAAAAAAACCGCTGTTTCTGTTTAAAAAACTTGTTCGTCGTTTCAAAAGAGCCGTGTTCGTGTTGAAAAACTCAAGTTCCTGTTAAAAAAACATTCGTTTGTGTTAAAAAAAACGTGTTCTTGTTCAAAAAACCGCTCGTTCGTGTTCAAAAACTCCGTTTCGTGGTTCAAAAAACTGTGTCGTGTTCAAAAAAGTCTGTTCTGTTAAAAAAAAACATTTCGTGTTCACAAAAGCCGTGTTCGTATATGAAAAACTCATGTTCTGTTAAAAAAAAAACATGTTTGTGTTCAAAAAACGTGTATCGTTTCAAAATACGTGTTCCGTGTTTCAAAACTCGTGTTCTTGTTCAAAAACCGTGTTGTGTTCAAAAAGTCATTCCTGTTAAAAAAAAACATGTTCGTGTCAAAAAAACGTGTTGGTTTCAAACCGTGTTCGGTTCAAAAAAGTCATGCTTCTGTTAAAAACATGTTCTGGGCTTCAAAAAAACCTGTTCGTGATCAAAAAAACGTGTTCGTATTTCAAAAAGACGTAGTTCGTGTTCAAAAGCGTGTCGTGTTCAAAAAACGTGTTCGTGTTCAAAAAAGTCATGATTCGTTAAAACAAAACATGTTTGTAGTTCAAAAAACCCGTTGTTTCGTGTTAAAAACCGTAGTTCGTATTTCAAAAAAAACCGTGTCGTGTCAAAAAATTATGTTCCTTAAAAAACCAAAACATTCAGTGTTCAAAACAACCGGTTCGTGTTCACAAAAGTCGTCGGTGCTTCAAAAAACCGGTTACGTGTTCAAAAAAGTCAGTTTGTGTTCAAAAAAACCGTGTTCGGTTCAAAAAAGCTATGTTTGTGTTTGACAAAACAAAAAAACTCACCAACAAAAAAAAAAAAAAAAAAAAAAAAAAAAAAAAAAAAAAAAAAAAACAAAAAAAAAAAAGAAAAAAAAAATAAAAAAAAAAAAAAAAAAGAAAATAAAACGTGTTCGTTTTCAAAAAACCGTGTTCTTGTTCAAAAATCATGTTCCTGTTAAAAACAAAACATGTTCTGTCAATACAACCGCGTGTCGTGTTCAAACAAATCTGTTGTGTTCAAACAGCCTTTTTTCGTGTCAAAAAGTTCATGTTTGTAGTTCAAAACCGTGTTTCGGTTCAAAAAAGCCGTGTTGTGTTCAAAAAAGCTGTGTTCGTGTTCAAAAAGTCATGTTCCTTGTTAAAAAAAACCTGTTTGTGTTCAAAAAACGCGAGTGTATCGTTTAAAAAAAACCCAGGTCGTGTTCAAAAAAAACCTGTTCGTGTATAAAAAAAAACGCTGTCTGTTCAAAAACTCTTTCGTTTAAAAATCATGGTCCGTAAAAAAAAAAACATGTTTTTGTTCAAAAACCGTGTGTGTTCAAAAACCGAGTTCCGTGTTTCAAAAGTCATTTCCTGTTAAAAAAAAACATTTGCTGTGTTCAAAAAAACCGTGTTCGCTGTTCAAAAAAACCGTTTCGTGTCTCAAAACCCGATGTTCGTGTCAAAAAAACCGTTTCGGTTCAAAATATTTTCCTGTTTTAAAAAAAAACTGTTTTGTTCATAAAAAACCGTGTTTCATGTTCAAAAAAGCCTGTGTCTGCTTCAAAAGGCCGTGTCGTGTTCAAAAAAGTGTTTTCCTGTTAAAAAAAAAACATGTTTGTGTTAAAAAACCGTGTTTCATGTATCAAAAGCACGTGTTCGTGTTCCAAAAGCCTGTGTTCGTGTTTCCCAAAAAAGTAATTGTCTGTAAAAAAAAAACATGTTTGTTCATAAAAAAACGTATGTCAAATGTCAAAAAGCCTGTTCGGTTTAAAAGCCGTGTTCGTGTTCAAAAAAGTCATGTTTCTGTTAAAAAAAAACATGTTTGTGTTCAAAAAAAACCGTGTTCGTGTTCAAAAAAAACCGTATTCGTGTTCAAAAAAAGCCGTGTTCGAGTTCAAAAAAAACTGTGTTCGTGTTCAAAAAAACCGTGT
>JAXMNL010001657.1:0-15989 GCA_035128595.1 Eptatretus atami
AAGTAAGAATTGGTGTCGTTTAGATGTGTCATCATCGACGTGGAAAGGAGGGTAAGAATTAAAAGAGCCGTTCGTGGGGGCCCACCTTGGTAAGTGCTGGTTGACGGTGTGTGCCCGCCATTTATGGGCCTGTGCTGAAAAGAGGAAACCCAGCACGCTATCTCACCACCAGACGCTGAAGTATCCTCTTTGTCCTCGACGCCATATCTTTCTTAACGTCCTTGCAAAAATATTCCTCTGTTAGTTTTCCTCCCTCACCACCCTCCTGGAATAGATGGCGACATCTGTTTGTGCTGTGCAGTTCGCAACCTGTTGCAACCCCTCTTTCCTCAGCATAGTGACTGGTTATTTGAAACAGCATACCTGCGCAATTCAGGTGACGATTTGTTGAAAATCGGCGCCAGTTATTCAGATGATGACTCCCTCGGTCCAATCTGACTGCACGCGCGACGCCACCCGCCGGTTACGTGTTGATCTCCCGAGGCACGTCAACGAGGACCTCAGAGCTAATATTTCGTCGGACCGCAGCCCTCCCACCCACCTCAAAGGGGTGTAAGGTCATCACATATCCATCATGCACCTGCCGTTAAGTTTACCAAGGCCTTCAGTTCGCGCACGCTCCATGAGCCAGAAACCTCAAAAAGGCAAATAAGGAAGTGTGTGCTGTGTGTGTTTTGTGTGTGTGTGTATAAAGTATACTTACCATTAAAAACTCTCTCACTGCCTGTGGGAACGACACCACATTACAGGGCATAAGCCCTGACCCCGCAGAGGCAGGCAGTGGGCATCACTTCACAATTCATGTGACCCGTTCGGCACAAGGATTTTCCACTGGTGGCACACACACACAACACACACACACACAACACACGTCACCAAAGCTTCGAAAGAAACCAAAAATACCCAGGGAAAGTTACCCGAGAAGGAAAGGCCGTCCTCCGCACAGCAAAAGAGGTGGAGAACTTCCTCGGCTCGCCGAACGGGGAAGCAGCAAAAAAAGAGTTTGGAGTAACTTCCTCGGCTCGACCGAACGGGAGCTGCTCGGACTACAAACTCGCCGACATGTGGGTTTGTGCAAGGCCGAGTGGTACGACGGTGCTACACAAACCCCCCGACGGATCGCTAACCGGTGAATGCACTTGTGTTTTCTGATTATTTTTTGATTTTTGTGCTTCTGAACACCAATATAGGAAGGACATAAATATCTGGGGGTTTGTACATGCACAGGTTAAGTTCTAAAATGATGACAGTTTACATTAATTCATGATGGGCGTGGGATGTGGGGCGGGGCTACGGGAGCTGTGAGGGCTGTGTACAGAGAAATTATACTAGATTTTTGCTTCTATGCTGAAAGAGAAGCGTGTGTGTGTGTGTGTGTGTGTGTGTGTGTGTGTGTGTGTGTATGTCTGTGGACAGAGCAAACTTTGAACGTTTAATGGTTGTAAAAAGTTAATTGAGGCATTCAGATTCTGCCTACACCAACCAGGAAACCGCCACGGGCAAACACACACATGACCAGTCATGCGGACGCAGAGGACAGGCATTGGCGCCAAGACGGGGGAAAGCGGTCAGAACAGTGAATTCACACCGGGAAGTCATCCGACAAGGGGACATCATGACTCCGGAGTGTGTGCATGAGGACGCGGGTGGCCTCGTGACTTCGACACGGGCCAAAACAAGAAGGGAATCCGTGTTTGCCTCCAACAAAATGGCGAGACGGTTGCTTACCTGCACCGGTTTGTCACGTGGTTTGCGGTAACATTCACGAGTTCCAACTCAGTCTGCAGAATTGTCATGTTTTTGGAATAGAATAAAAATTCATCAAACAATCGTTTTGAATGTGACGGCGTTATGACAATTTTGATTACTTCTCAAACTCCACACTGTTACCAGCGGCGTGATCCAAACGTCATCGATAAACTGATTCCAAAAACGAATTAAAGCTTCCTCGACTGTTACCAGAGGTCGCCTAACCCAGGGTGGTGACCGCCTGTGATTTCTCACGGCTAAGGCAGCGCTCTTGTGAAACACCGTGCTTCCTCGACTGTTACCCCAGAGGTCGGCCTAACCCAGGGTGACCGCCTTGTGATTCTCACGTGTAGCAGGCAGCGCTCTTGTGAACACCGTCTTCCTCAAACTGTTTACCCAGAGTCGCCTACCCAGAGGAGTGGAAATGGATTGACTATTCTTTTCTATTTTATGTGCTTATGACCAAAGACTACTATGTTTACTAATCAGGAATCATGCAGCATGGTTCAACATTCTGAAACATTAATTTAACACTGTCCAGCCAATATTAGAACTGGTGCATCAATTTAATATTAGGAATAAACTGTGTTTTAAATTAATTAGTAATTATTCATAATCAATTAGATAAATACAGTAAAACTTGTGACTGTTTGTCACTCATGTTGTTTGTTGTCGTCTTTCGGGTTGCTCCTTAGGGTCGGCACAGCGGATCAGCCGTATGATCCGCCCATTTACTGATTTGGCACAGTTTTACGCAGGTGCCTTCCTGACGCACCATTTGTCGCCTCTTACGTCACAGGATAAGGGATTGGTTTCGCCATGATTCTGGGCTGCCCCAACACCCTCTCATAGCGCGGCCCAGCGCAGAGCTCCCGTCCTCAAGCGATCCCCAACCCGCTTGAGTAGCCGGATACAGATCTGGCGCACCTACACACCCGGGTGGTCGACTGTTTGTCACTTCAATGGAGGCACATAGTAGTTCGTTATAAAAGAATCACCAATGTACAATGGCAAATACACATTAAAAAAAATCACCCCAGACCCAACCCCTTGGCCCGCCCCGAGGGTCATATCCAAAAATCCGAAAGTGTTGTGCACTTCCCATTACATATATCTCTATTGTCCCGAAGTTTCAGTTCCTATTTCAAACGTGTAAGGAGAGTATACAGGGATAGGCAGACGGACTACACGGAGACGGACGGGTGTACATTGGCGGCTGGAGACCAATCGTAATATTCGGCTTTCTTCGAAAGCATGGGAATAATTCAAATGGAAGACCAAAGTAGTCCTGCATTGGAGGTTCATACAGAAGAGCCCAACAAAGCAAAAAGCTTAATAGCGAAATTCATCAGGAGGAATGTGGATAGGATTTCACATATAACAGCTGTATTCCTCACTCTCAAACCCATCCAGCACAGCCAATGAGCCTATTCAAAAAAATTATTATCTACTTATTAATTCCAGCAATCTGTGTTGGTGTGTGTGGTGTGTTGTGTGTGTTGTGTTGTGTGTGTGGTGTTAACGCTGTTTCTCGACAGCCACTGGTCGATCTAATCTGAACTTGCCGGTATATTGCTGGCCTGTGGATGTGCCTTTCAAGGTTTATATAAATCGGACAAGTGGTTTCCCAAGTAATGGCCATTATTAACAACGCGAAAGGACACGTTGCTGCATCGCGTGGCTGCGTAGGCCGGGTTCCGCGGCCAGCGACGATGACGGCCAAAAAGCCGTACGATGGGGGGGGGAAAGTCCACGTGCCAGTGCCGGTTAAGATGGGGATCGGTTGCCTTAGTTTACGGGGCGTAAGGAATGGCAATGATCAATGGCAGCGACGTGTCATGCAACAAAGACAGGGAGGTAAACTTGATTTAATTTTGATTTTAATTAACTCTGTGTGTGTAAGTAGTATCACAGCAGTTGGTTTACTTCAATACAACGATAATTCGTAATTGCATGTGAACATTCCGTACGGGCACGCACCCTTCCGGACTGTGAGAACAATGTATTCGAATAATTTAATCGATTTCGTTATTGCGCATTTATAGATAACACAATCCCCCAATCAGTAGCGTTTACGAGAGCGAATGAACGGCCTGGTGTTGGTTGTTGTTTTCTGCACTACTTTGAAAGTTTTATTATTTTTTAAATTTTTTGTTTGCATGTTCACGCAGCCGTACGGCGAGCGATGAGTGAGGAACGGCCTGTGTGGTTTGTTTGTTTTCTGGCACACGTTTGAAAGTTTGTTTTTTGTACGCCGCCACACACGGACGGCACACACGTCAGGCCACGTCCTATAAGTACTGTATATCAAAAAGACCCAATCAAAAAATTAAATAATTCTGGCCTGCCAGACATGTTCCTATCATGTTGAAATTTAAAAACCTATATTCCCATCACCGACTAGGATCATCAATGTGAAGTTTCATGGTGTTGATTAAGCGGTCCACAGAAAAACATTATTTATATTTTTATTTCAATGCAATATGGCTGCCAAACCATGTGAACAATCATTATTCCTTGCACAAACTGTTACACCCAAAGGCTTGGAGAACAATTCCTGATGAAATTCCCCTCAATCTTTCCAGTCGTTCTGGAGAAGAGAAGATTTTTGTCGTTTCAGGGTTAAATCCAATTGGTTTCCAAAACATTGTGACCTATGACATCACATGTGTGAACTTTTATTTCGCTCATGATAGGCGGTCATACTATTGCTGGGCGGCGTCGGCCCAGCACGACCGCTAGAGAGCAGCGAGTCGGCTCGACGATCACTCGAATAGTCGTACTTTTTCGAAAAGTCGAGAAGTACGGTCCCTTATCGGACCGTGAAGGGTCAATATTTCTACCACGTGGTACAGGGTTATTCGCAATTTTCAAAATACTAGAGACACGTGGCGATTTTACCGAGTCCGCCACAACCCTTCGACGGGCACCCGACGAATGAGCCGTTTCGCGTAACTCGACCGTGTGCGACTGAAGCGGTCTTTCATCGCGAGTCCGTCGATCACAAATTATCCCGCTTATAGCAGCAACAGCCTGGCTAATCTCCAACACGCAGCACACTAGCCAATGGGGAGGAGACCCGAACAGCTGATACATTTAACAATCGGTATTTATTCACAATGAGTATGAGGGAGCACATAAGTGTGACACAGCTTTGCTAGATTCCTCCGTGTCCCAAAACGCAGTATAGCACGGTCGACTCGCTTCTTGGTAACACCCAGCTCAGGCTTCCTCGACCGTTACCCAGAGTCGCCAACCCAGGCACGTGTACTCGAGCCATTGTGAACTTACTTCTACAAGGCAGCTTAGGCGCCAGGCAACAACTATTTACGGATCAAACCGTCAGAGACATCCTATCAACTAGTCTTACCGCCCCAAAAGCTAAGATCCAAACCCAGGGGTGACCGCCTTCGTGATATTTTCGCGACGGCCCTGTGATCACGGCTCTAGCCGCTTGCCTTTCGTGCGGTTCGTTGAAAACCGAGTAGCCCTCGCGTTCCCACAGCTCATCACACATGGAAACCCCTCTGCGCAGAAACATACCGCTCCGACGGTCCTACGCTTCTGCAGACATTCACCAGGGCCCTAGCACGATCTCATCGCGAACCAACAATCGCTGAACGTAGGCTGAGCGCAAACGCTTGAGTGTGCAATCTGCCGAAAGAGCACCCACGTATCACAAGCTTTGTCTGCACAGATTCGCGCGACGCTCTGCCATTTTAACTAATTCCCATTCCTTTTTGCAGCAACCTCTCGCTATCTAGTCATGATCGAAGACTCGACACCACCTCTGGCGGGCTTCGTGCACACAGTGTTCGAACCGAGCCTCGTTGGCCACTTGGCCACAAAGTCCCACTGCCACTCGGAAAGACGTGCTGCGAATGATAGCACCTCGTGTCTGTGTCGAACCTTGCTTGCCTGAAAACGATGCACCCGACGCATCACCTGGAGCATGTGCTTGCAGTCCGTCTCACCTGTCGCCGGACGCACGCACTTGTATTGGTGCTAGAACCAGACCCCCGGGCGGCAAGACTATGCCTATAATTATACCCCCTCTTCGGGGGCACCTGCTCGCGGACCTCCCTCTCACTGGCCAGTTTTGGTGCGCAAAATCGCTCTTCGTCTCTCTTCACTTGGCAGTTTTGGCAGGCAAAAATCGCTCTGTCATCCCCTCACTGGTCAAAAACGGGCCGTGCGAGTGGAGCTCCGTTCGGTTTGCTCGAGGTAGCGCTTGGAGAACAATTTTCACCGTGGCGTCACTACGCGTGACGCCGATATCGACTCGTCTCTCGTATCCTCTCGTTGGACGGTAGAGATCTCGTGCCGCGTGAGGCCATTCGGTGTGGAAACCACCATCATGCGACAACGCGAGTTCCCAATGTCGACCTTTTGCTCGAGCTCTCCATTCGTATGTTGTGTAGATGTTCTTCACGTGGAGACCGCTGCTCCGAACCTGCCGCGCTCGGTGCTCACTCTCCTCGATCGTGCTTGGACGCATTTCATGAGTACAGGTCGACCTCGAGGGAGCTGAAGAGATAGAGAATGAGAGAGACTGAGGAAAGGTGTGAAAGACAGAATTAGATAGCAAGAAGCGGAGGGTTTATGTATTAATCTGGCATGTTTGCGTTTCGGCTTGTTGATTTTTTGTGGTGATTGTTAAAAAAATAAACTGATAATAGGAAATAATGCAGTACAGTTGTTTTCTGCGATCTCATTATTGAAATCATGATCCTCCACAGGATTATCATCAGAGGAAACAATTTACGGATTACCCATATCAGCCAGCAAATGCACTCTACTTTGAACCCTATCAAACCTATATGTCAATGTAATCAGGTTGAGGCTGCTTCATCACGAGTAATTAACCTCTACGAACTTGATTTAGCGCAGCGTTGTATGGTGCTTGACAGCTTCAGGTGAATTCGCTAACTCACTATAATACTTTCATACGTTCTCAATAAAATCAAACCAGTACCATAACTACATGTCTAATCGAGCATTGAAATCGCCTGGACACGATTTCCGACCAGGTGCGTCTGTCTCGACCACAACAGTTATCGATACTCTCTTCCATTAGGATAATGCCTCTCACATACACTTCATGCGCTTTTGAAGGTGGCGTAACCTCATCTCCACGGTCTCAGACAATTCGTGTTCTAACACTTATGAGAAGAAAAATTTCTGGCGCCTCAAGAAACCTCTTTCTTGGACCCATCTCGTAAATTAATCTGATATACTTCAATATATAACAATTTTCATTATGAATATGCTTCTATCAGAACTTCTGCTCCTCCCAATATCCACTCTAAAGTCTTTAGTTATGACTGTGTTATTAATAGATCTCTTCATCGTTACTCCTTCTTAGAAATTGCTGCAAAATTTTCTGTCAATATACGTGTTAGCGGATTTTTCTCTCCTTCTTCAACTATGAATTATACGACCAAGCCTATCGAGGGTTTCTTTTAACCTACCCTCGCACTTCGCACCACTCTCTTCTCTTTCAAATTGTTCATTCGTTAAGCATTGTTGCTCAAGTTCGACCTCGTTAGGAAATATTTTTTAAATTTATTATTCCTTCTCCTATTGATGATATCATGTTGATTGTTGTTAACATCACTAATTAAATAATTAGAAAATGTCGTGAATAGTTATCTAACACGATATACTGTCAAGTTCGTGTGAAAAGATCGCGAGAGAAATATCTGACAAGACACTCCACCTACGGAACAAGAAATATGTTATATCTTATCAAATATTATCTCGAAAATATCTTGGAATATTTCTTGTGGGCAAGAACGTAGTCACACCAACCTAATGAAAAGATATAAATGAGCGCTTTAGGTTAGATATACTCACCATTATGGCAAGACTCGATGGATATATCGTGTGAATGTGATACTTGTAGGTAGATAGATCATTCTAATTAACCTTGATTGTGACAACCAGTTGAAATGTGACTTAATCTATGCCACAGATTTTCGTGCGACAAAACGCGTGTCAGAAGTCAGTTGAAGTGTGTGCGGAAGTTGATACTCTGCATGCGACGAGCAATCTATCTCAAGTTTCTATCACCGACCACACGAATCTTACACGTTCTTTCTGATTGGGAGACATAGCTCTTTCTAGATCGGGGCTCTGGCTGGACACGGAATGTAGTATATATATCTTTTGAAATAATCCACTCAAACCCCAGCTCCAGCTCTGTCAAGCTGAAAGTAAGCTAATTTAGCTGTCGTCGGCTTCAGGCGTCGTAATCTTAACATGAATAAGAGAGCGAGAATGAATACTCTCTGTCTCTCTCCCAAAATTTCAACAACCTTTCATCTTGCGTCAAGGACTAGAAGAAACGTGGTTTTCGGGACGATTTTTATGCCTCCATATGTATGTTCGTTAGCTGTTTCTCTGGGTAATTTGTTTACTGCTCTCCCCCCATTTTCCTGACAATTCTATGCCTGAAGCAGCATAGACTGTCGGAACACTTTACATGAGAGAATTTCCTCGTGGCAGTTTCCCAATCGCGCAAGGCTTACCCCACCGATAAACATGATATGCTGCCCCAAGAAGGGAACCAATGACTAAACACAGTAGAGCGATCGATGTATCTCTACTAATGGGATGATGTGATGTGATCTGCTATCCTCTATGTAGCACAAGAAACGCTTATAACGTTATCCAACTCCTGAGAGACCTCAAAGAAAGTTCCAATTTTTGTATGCGTATTAGAGACAACCAACAACACTTTCACTGAACACCAACCATAGGCTCAGGAAACCTCTCGTGCAGAGGGGTTAATTTGACACCGACGCTTTGATGCAAACGGACTCAAGCGTTTGCTTTGTATCTTGCCTGATTCAACCTGTAATGGCTTCTTACCTATAGGCCACTAGTTCCGAGTACCGCAACAGCCAGTATTGGGTTTGTAGCGAGTAGCGTGCTGGGTTTTAACTATCGTTTAGTACAGCTTGCTCCAGACGACTGAATAAGTTTGCCATAAAGGCCGATTTAGAAACTTAAGATGGCGAACTTATGCAACAATAAGATCCTATTTCTGCTTCTACCTTGTGTATGCGCGCGTGATCTGAATGCTGAGAGATCTCTCTTCTTTGTCTTGTCGGTCTACCCACATATGTTGTGCCAAACACGGCGTCCTCTGTCTCCTGAATCGAGTTCAGCGGTCTTGTGAGAACTAATCCATACAAGCTCCGCCACTAATCTTACTACACAAATATCCAATACAATAGTAGTGATGTTTCTTGAACACTAGTGCTTTGCATATGATGAGGATTGATCTCTAATGTTCTTATGCTAATTAATCTGCCTTTGCAAGCAGATTATTGTTGTCATCCCATACACCACCCTCGCTGCAACTCACTCTGTATGCCTTTCCACATACATTAATACATGTCAACGGAGGTCTTTTGAAATGCATCTTTCTGATCTCTGTCTATAGTATAGCAGCTTAAATGTTCAGCTGACATGAATGCAAAATGTGATACACAGCAAAGGTAGTTATAACTAGTGACGAGTATATGAAGATATTGTCGTGATATATTCTAAACACTTCATCAGATGCGAGGGAAGCACAATTTCATCACAATGTGATGCTGAAACCCTATTATAACCATCTTACAGCGAAGTGTTAATTGGAGAAACTTCTATGGCAACCAAAAAAAAGAGAAAACAGGCAAGAAAACATCACTTTATTAAAAAATAAATTAAGTTTCATCCTCTGCATAAATCATACGGAATTAGAATATACGTTGTCGATGGGCGAGACCATCGCAGATTCCCGAGCGCACTGCTTGTTTCGCATTTACGCCAGGTGGAAATTTCTATTTGTCTCGCAAGATTATTAGATGGGATTGACTTGTGCTTTATTCTTATTTGATGTGCTTTTTGAACCCAGGTGACTGACTATGTTTATACATTCAGAAAATATTTGCAAGCATGTCAACATTCATGAAACTTAATTTAAACACTGTCCAGCAGGTTACACTATTTAGAGACTGCTTAATAGTCAATCGAATTTCAGATATTCGTACAGGCACATAGAAACATCGGATGTGTAGGTTGACACTATTTATAATTCAATAATCTACAATTTCTAATTAATTGCTTTTGTTATAATTTTTGAATATATCAATTAAAACTCTTTTTATGTGAATTTATTTGTGGAAACTCATTTGTTTTTCACTTGGAAGTTGATTGTTGTTGTGTTGATTCTGACTTTTTTCTGTGCTAATCAACATGTAGGGCGCAGTCACAAAGACTCAGCGAATCAATCTCGATTTTAATATGTCGCACATTAATTCAGCTGCACTATTAAGCGCCTAAGGAGTCATTATTAGGTCGGAAAGAATTATTCGACTTCTGACGCATACCAGGAGTGGTGTAGGACTTCTTTATATAGCTCACACGCGCGATAGTGGATAGGATTGGTTTTGCCATATACTTTCAGGTGTCGTGCTCAAAACTACCTATCATCAATTAGCCGGCGGGTTCCAGAGTTACCGCTGTAACAGAATTTTTACCCAAGCAGACCTCTTGACCTCTCTAACGTGCTTCGGACTTCCCGTCCATCAAAATGCTCGAATATTCAGTTTCCTCTCTCCAATCGCCAAATTCACTTTTACCCAGAGTAGTATCTGTCCGTGGTACCAGAAGTTCTACTGAATAATCTGATCCCCTTCAGCCGTTCTTAAGGTTGTATTAGTCGACTGTTGTCACTCATGGGGGCCCACATAAATATCTTTTATAAAGATATTTACCGTGTGCGAAACGTAAAATAAACACTCGTATTCAAACAAGGAATCGACCACCTTGATGACACTCACCAGCACAGACTTGCTGCGCAGAGACACCAAAAACGAGTTCAATTAATTCTCAGAAGTAAACTCTCGTAAGATACGCTAGAGTGTGGCTAATCATTCCCACCAAGCCTCTCTCAGTGTAATACATCGAGGTTTAATCAAGGTCGGGCCTTTTCATCCTCTGGCATTTCCAGATTAATGTACGTGAATATACGTCCGCAAAAGTGTTAACAGACAAATTCTTGTCAAGTATAGTTCCAAACCGGTTGTGTTCCCATAAACCTTAGCCCATAACTGTAGGAGACGTCTCGAGAGTGTTAGATTCAGAGACAAATCACAAGGTGTATACGCTCGTGTGTTCTCTTCATGGCACAGATACAGCAGGTACCAATGTCGCAATCTCGTCCATCTGTGGACGATCATTCTACCTCTTCACATTACTAAATCTCGCAGAGACACGAGTTCTTCCTCAAAAATCAAATGGAAGATACACCACCTCACGTAAGTGATGCGCTGTCTTTCCGGTGAAAAATTTTGCAGAGTGTGTCGCTACACATCACACAAGCTCATAAAGCATAGTTATCAGTATCCTTTAATCTGGCCACCCTTAGGTGAAGCGAGGTGATGGTTCACGTAATTCTTCGGTACACCATCCCCTCCTCCTCTCCTTCCACGTCTTCAAGCATGTACACCACTGTTCACGACATCCCCCAATCAAACCCATTTCCAGGGCAGAGCAGTGGGCCTTATTCAAAAATGTTATCTTATCTTATTCAAGCAATCTCTGTGTGTTGGTGTGTGTGTGTGTGTGTGCTGTGTGTGTGTGTTGTGTGTGTGTGTGTGTTGTTTGTGTGATCGCTGTTTCTCGACAGCACTGGTCCGATCTAAATTGAAACGTTGCCAGGTATATTGCTGGGCCTTGTGTGCCCTTTTTAAGGTTGATATAAATCGGACCAAGTGGTTCCCAAGTATATGCCATTATTTACCAACATGAAAGGAACACGTTGCTGCATCGCGTGCTGCGTAGGCGGTCGCGGCCAGCGACGATGACGGCCGCGACATGACGTCACGTGCCAGTGGCCGGTTAGATGGGATCCGGTGGCCTTAGTTACCGTGGCGTAGGAATGCAATTCAATGGCCAGCGAGTGTCATTGGCAAGCAAGACAGGAGGTAAACTTGCATTTTAATTTTGACTTTAATTACTCTGTGTTGTGTAGTATTACAGCAGTTGTTACTTCAATACAACGATAATCGTGGAAGGCATGTGAACATTCCGTAGGGCACGCACCACTCCGATCGTGATGACAATGTATTCAATAATTTATCATTTCTTATGCGCATTTATAGTAAACACAATCCCCCAATCCAGTAGTCTTTTACAGAGCGATGAACGGCTGTGTGTTGTTGTTTTGGCACGTACTTTGAAAGTTTATTATTTTTTAAAATTTTTTTATGTTTGCATGTACGGCCACGCACGTACGGGCACGCGAGAGTGAAGAACGGCTTGGTGTGGTTTGTTGTTTCGGGCATACGGTTTGGAAAGTTTTTTGTTTGCAGCCACGGCCAGACACGTACCCCGACCACGATGTGGATCGCAGTTCCTTATTACCTAGTCCAACTTGAATCATCTTCCAAAATAATAGCAACACATATGATATTGCGACAGTTAGACATATTATCCTACCACCTTCCTGTGCGTGCGTCTTGCTGCCTATTGTGCATTGGTCCGATCTCACGTGTATAATATCATTTTTGATGTTTCAACTCGTTATCATTCCATACGATCATCATTCACCTATCCGTCGAACAGTTTTCTGATGCGTGCCTTTTTATCTCGTGAGTTACCTCAAAGTTGGTATCCAATGAGATCCAACCACACTTTCTCTATTCGGAGGAGCTCTCTATTCAAGTGCCATATGGCTGCGCGAAATCCCATGTAGATCCACTAACTCAATTATTCCTCTTCCATACAAAAATCCTTCTTCGACAACCCCAAAGGTTGGGAACATCTTGCTCCTCATAGACTTACATTGAATAAGTATCTCTAGAATATGTTCCCGTGCGCTCTCGTGGAGAGAGAAATAAGACTTAGTTTTCAGTGTCGTGATGTCAGTTTCCAGAGTTAAATCCCTCACAGTATATGGGCTTCCGACAATTACTCATCGTCAACACGCTGCTTAATGCGACCATCAATGTTTCGATGAAAGACTCTTATTCCTTCGGAAATTGAGACGAAGCATGAACTGCACAAAGCGCTTAGCATAGATTTTCCTCGCCTTAGGTAGAACTGGAACACAGCCCAGTTTCCTCCGTTCTACCTATCTTAACACGGATGTCGGCAGCGCGCATAATTCCACAGATTGTCTCCGTCAGGGCGAAAGGCGCAAACCCAGAACCTGCGCGGTAGATGGGGAGGGCAGCAAATAAGGCGTGCGCCGGTCGAACAACTCCCCAGTCTCACTGATAAACCTTCTTGATATGTACTTTTCTGAAATAAGTGTCCGGAACTGGGTGTGGTCGCCGTAGGATATCGTGAGACGAACGTGAAAAGGTTCACTATTCACCCGTCGAATTGCATGATCGCTCTAGTTATCGACCGGTCATTCATTTCACCACAGGAGAACAGATCAACTGAAGCAGACAAGTGGACGAGAAGTTATGACGAGCCCAAAAAGTCTTTGCCCCAATCAACCTTCTGTGCACGTATGGACATTGCGATACCTACGGAAAATATGAGCCCTCCTTCGCGATTCCTCAACCTCTGATTGCTGATGTGTGCCGATACTACGTTCTTCGGACAACGATGAGCAGCACCTTGGCAAGCGCTGGTCTTTTATTCGCACCGCGACGCGGATATGAGTGTGTCTCACTCGACCAACATGAACCGTTGACTCTTTTGATTGACATTTTTGATCATGACATCGTTCAACCAAAAATTATCCCCAGCTCCCATATAAAGCGTGAGCCACCAGCTGCTAATTCGTCCAGACATGCACTGCCAATTGTAGAGCAGAAATGCCAAAACATGGTGCACCGCAACTCATATTACGCTCAACAACGTTCTCAGAGCTGATTACATTTAACAATCGGGCGAGGGACATGAGAAACGGGCTATATATATTTCACAATTGAGGGTATGCAGGGCGCCATAAACGGCAGAGAGTGTGGCCTCACGTCAAAGGAATTGAGCTATGGATTACGGTGCAGAGTAAATGGCCTAACTCTATATTTGGTGCAATATAAGCATTGCTCACATAACGTAAAGGCGTGAGACTTGTCGTGGCACTACAGAAGAGAAGATGTCCGATATAATTTGACGACACTACGAATCATCGCGAAGAAGTACGTGTGCCCCAAAATGTCTTTTTTGAGGCCGTTCCTGGAACTCCATTCGTCCACACTCCGGTCTCCGGGTTCTGACTAACTGTAAAATGCTGACGCTCTCGTTTCTGGCAGATAAGGTGACGTCGGCGGTGCGCGTGAAGCGCCCACTGTGAGGGAGCGGATTGTTTGCAATGGTATGGTCTGGGTGCAGTGTTCAAAAAGGGCACGCAGAAAATCATAAATCTCACCTGTGGAACCAACTTCCACATTCCACTTCGATCTTGATTCCGCCCTCCAGGTCTTCAAGATGATGTTCACCACAATTCAAGTTCATCCCTCTCCAAACCATGATCTTTTCTGCCCCGTTAAACACCCTTCCAACCCCCCCCCCAATTTCCAGTTTCCTCGGAAGAGTTATCCTTCTGTATCCATCTTATCCACCTCCTACATTCTCCCCTACCCCTGCGTCCTGACCCGCATCCTTGTCTGTCCATCGCTGTCTGTTTTTGTCCCTCGCCCCGCTGTTGGGATTCCCCAATTTTCTTTCTGTTGTCCTTTTTTCCGGCTCCATCCTGATTCGTTTTGTGTTTCCAGCTCTTCCACGAGCCTTGACTTTGTACACAATAAATAAAAAAACATGAGAGTGCTGACGCGGATGTTGAATCCATTTCGTGCCCGGCGCTCCATGAGCAACATCCAGCTCATAACGTTCTGTGAGCAACGCTCGGCAACAACGCACCTATCCGGTATTCTACGTGAGGTCAGGGTTAGTTTCGTTTGTTGGCGTCCGTTTGACCTGCGCCATATAACTATACATGATGCTGCGCTCCAAGATGTCACTGGAGTGATGTGATCCCAAGGAAAATACGTCCTCTCATCTCCTGTCACCGCTGGGGCCCAGCCCTGTTTGATACACATTTCGTAAATTTCACTTAATTCACAACTGGACCATCATGTCATGTATTTAATTAATTGGAATAAGTCCATTAAAATATCCCCACGATGTGTGGCTCATGATCCAGCAGTGGCACCCTCATCTCAGGTGAAGGGTCGCTCACTCGTTAATCGCGTGGTTACACTCAAGGGACCAATTCTGCACTCAATTAAAAGGAACTTCGCCAGAAAGAGAGGAAGCACCCCAATACACAACTCCAAAAACCTGGAAAAAGAGGTGAGCACAACTCGAGGCTCGAGGCTCGTTATGAGAGCGAACAACAAGAACAGCTCACAAGGGCAGCATTAGACAAGAGGGGGGAGAGGGGACAGAAAAAAACCAGTGGGCAAACAGAGGACTGTAGGAGATCTGTGGAAGGGAGAGGATGGGGCGGGGAACACGGGGTAACAAGATGAGACTACAGGGACTTTCCGAAGTAAGAGAAAGCAGGAATTTGAGGAGGTGGGTTTGGGGTGGATTACGGGGAGAAAAGATATGGTTTTGGATAGGGGAAGATAGGGTGGTGTGAACGGCTGTTTTTCAGACTGGAGGGAAAAAATGGGATTGAAGAGAGTGTGGAGTTTCTTCAAAGTGCGGGAAAAAGAGAATGAAAGTGAAGTGTGAGCAGTGAGTTCGTATTTTGAAGTTTATACCCAGAAAGGGGGTTGCTGGCAGGACGTTGAGGTCCTGCGGAATTGGGGGAGCACTATCGCAGACAGTGCGGGGGGGGGGCGAGGCAGAGGAGAGAAGTTAGAAGACGAAAGTACGACAGCCTTGCGTGAGAGATGAGAGATCCAAAGACTCGAGCTTACACGGGAGATGCCAAGTGCATCCGAAATGCCTTGGTTTCACAGCGTGAAGCCGAGAAAGTGGGAGGCAGGAAGCCAGCCCAGAGGAGGGAGCAGTATCATCAGGCGTGCGGACGAAGCCTTGTAAGGTGGTCAGGAGCTCAGGTGGGCTGAGGAAGGACTTTGCACGACGGAGGATTCCCAGTCGGCGACTGACTTTGGAGGCCAGGTTGGAAATGTGATTTTCCCAGGAAAGATCATGAGACCCATAATGAAAGAACTTCTTCAGGAGGATTGTTGAGAAAGTAGATGGAGGGGGGTTCCAGATGGTTCTTTCAAAGAGACAAAGTTAGAGTGTGAGATTTGTCAGGATTGAAAGACATG
>JAXMNL010001658.1:0-13333 GCA_035128595.1 Eptatretus atami
CTGTGGTTTAGCATGCTGCACAGTAAATGCAGTGTCCAAACAAAATATAGAAGAAACCAAACACTTTGGTAACTGGAGGGTGTCACCCGGCATGGAGGCGAGCAGTAGTAGCAGTCCACGAACAGGTTTGTGGGTAGACAACAGGGTCCAGAGCAATGTGAAGTTGAGGCCGAGCGATGCCTCGATGAAGACGAGATCAGCAAGGCAAGGATGCCTTGATGCAGAAAGCCTTGGATGGTCCTGGGCAGTGGGAGACAAGCGAAAGCAGCAAGAAACAGCAACGAAAAGAAAAAAGGTAATCGGAATGCCGAACACAGTCGACCAACAATAGGTCGAGCCTTCCTTGGTGTGCACATACCTGGGGCAGTGGCGTGTGCCGGGGAGACTCGAGGTGGCCTACTCGTACGCCTACTTTCCGTTTACATATACCACTACCGGCTCCTCTTTTTACAATTCGTTGCTACCCATCTCGTTCCTATATCCACTATCTCCATTGCCAAGATTCGTACCCATCATCTCTCCAAGGTTTCATTGGGAAGGAAGTAGCCAACTACATGCAATCCTTTACCTACAATCGTGACAAGTCTCGTTTTGAGTCCGACAGTGAGGGCAAGTCCAGCCTCGCTGCGTATCCCGAAGGTGGATGGTGCGAAGGGGTCTTCAATCCGAATACGCTAATATTTAACTGGTTTAAACTTTCTCCGGATTATACGCTGCCAGAGGCTTTGTGTAAATCTATGGGGTTCTAAGATACCCCAAATTCACATGCCTAGTGTTGGTGCTCTTACAATTTTGGGCTTGTCACAATTTTTATTGCTTGTGCTTGCACAATTCGTGGCTGGGTAGTGTGGCTCAATAGGTCTCTGCACCACTGCATATACCATTGAGCATCCAGGTCATGGAGCTGCTCCAGTTGGCCTGCTCCTCACTAACATGGGGGATGCCTCATGGCACTCCCCCTCGAGCCCACTTCGATTTTGGCACCAAGTGGGCACGCGGCACCCGGTCCCAGTTGAACACTACACTGGCACGCCAGCGCTCTCCCGGGTACCTGCGTCAGGATACTAATGGCCCCTGGAACTACCTTACGGCCTCACCTGCCATGAGCCCCAGACGCTCCCGTGCTGCTTCATCGAAACGAATAGCTACAAGCACGAGCCCCCAGCGTGGGTCATTTATCTCCTGCACCAACACACATTTTTTTTTTTAATCTTTCCACAATCAGCATCGAAGAATCATGTGTAATTTACCTAATCCCTCTACTAATTTTAAACGTAACCGCCGTGGGTTTCCTTGGGTGGTGATCGCACTCCCCTTAATCCTTCAACACAGGCATTCTATTAACTCACACTCATGACCGGCCATTACCCTGCCCTCACACGTCGTAATTCATTTTACACAACAAACATCATTTATTCCACACCGACGAACAGCATCAGTAACTAATTTCTTCCTAATCATGAATGTAGTTGAAGTGGGGTTTGAGGATAACCCTCTGTGCTCATTCCCTGTGCTCCTTCGTGTCCACCATTGCCCATTTCCTTCACACGTGTTGAAATCTCCGATGATCAACGTGTCCGCTCTATTTAATAAGGACGCTTGCCGTCCGGACGCGCATTGTTGACCGTTTGGCACACAAATTGGATGGGGGGGGGGGTGGGAGGGGTAAACTGGGCCGCTACACCACGACGATTTGGACTGTCAGGAGTGTGGGATTCAAACCTATGGTGCGGACAAAAAGATATATATATATATCGGGTGTAGTGCGTGGCTGTAATCGGTCTACTGGGAGCTTGGTTGGAGGATCGGCTTGAGGACGGACTCTGGCATGGGCCCGGCTATTGAGAGGGGTGGTATGGGAGCCCGGAATATGGGAAACCCATCTATCTGTGTAGTAAGATGGCGACCAGGGTTGCGTCAGGTAAGGGATTTCCGCGTAAAACCTTGCCAAATCAGTATTGCGGATTCATAACGGATTGATCCGACTGTTGGCACCCCTAACGGGACAGCCGCAAAACGTTACAACATGGTATTATATTTGTATATATATATAAATTTAGTCACACAGCAGTTGCTGATCCGAAGTGCAATTCCAGCTGGTTATTGCACAGCTGACATTGCAAGTTAAATATGCCACCAGAGAGGTTTTAATGGAATGATTTCGTTAAAAAATGAGTACTTTGAATACTTTGGGTGGAAAAATGGGGGGTGAATGGACTGGTAAAGTTAGAACTTTATCGGTGTTCACTATGCTGGATGAGACATAATTGTATAATAGCTGGTGTTGGTGTTGGTTAACGGTGGTGGGCTTGGATCTTTGGTGAGTTAAGCCTGTTGGCTGCTGGAATTTAAACAGGTGAGGTTGATCAGCCTGTCATCCTTCTGAGTTGGCAAAATTGAGTACCAGTGGACTAGTAATCGGAGCATTGCATCAGGGCTCAATTAATTGGTTTGCAAGTGGCGAGCACTGTTGTTTATAGTCAGTGAATTGAGATGAAATAATGCAACCAACATATAAAATAGATGAAAAATATATATGTCTTGATGGTATTCCGATGGGTGCCCAACCTCGACAGTATTAGTTTCGGTCACCAAATCGCGATTTAGTTGGAGATTTGTGTTCATGCGTCCATATTCTCATCTGGTCTGAAGGTGTATTATGACTAATAACAGAGGCACATACCCTCCTCAGGCTGAAGATCAGTTTTTAATTTGCTATGCTCACTGATAGGCTGAATTGCCATTCTCCAATTGTGAAAGAATTCACTTATAAAATTAAAACATTATTGGATTGAGATCTCTCCAGAAATCTAAATTCATCCTTTGTTGCATCCAACTGACAGCAAGTTACATCTGAAGCTGTTCCATGAACTTTTTGGGAATCTGCTCAAACGGTGAATACGTTACTCTGTCCATGCTTTGGTGGCAGAGGGTTAAAAAAAAGACCCCATTATTCTGGCGTAGACATGTTCGTTATAGGTCATGTGTATTACAGGCTATGTTTTGAACTCTTCAATCATGAGAATTTATTTATTATATTTTTTAAAGATGGTTCTGCAGTGAATTGCAGAATGTTTCCATTCACAGGACCTTAATGATTCACCGTTTGTCCATATTGCACACCATTGTCTGCATGATTTTATCCAAATGCATTTTTTCTTGCTCAGGTGGATTTGCGCAACTAATTCCAGATGCAAGTCTGGTTGTACAGGTGAGGTCAACATCAACTTGAGACTCACTCTTTGGTCAAAAATGTTACGCAAAGCAAAAAAAAAAAACACATTTACAGAAACAAGGTTGATCTGGGGGGGAAGGGGGGGGGAATGATTCGGTAATTTTTGACAGGATGAATTGCACTCATACAATATACACAGGGTTTTATCTTGAAGCAGGTTGCATTTGAAGCTAGTGGGCTAGTTTGCATGTTCAGAGACTTTGAACATGTGTGGACCAATTTTCCCAGACACCATTGTGCTTTGTTGATTCTGTGGTGATGCTCAAAGTTTACTCAATTCCGAATCCTTTCTTTGCGACTTTCCTCTCACTACACGTACCTAAAGGTATCACATGGATCCTCAGAGAACATTTGTTTCAGTGTGAGCACGTGCATGGCTCTGCTTCAAGGCGAGCACAGGTCTTTGCAAGAAGTTTATGCATCTGGTAAAAGTTTCCATTCTGTACTTTGTTCACATTCATTTATCTTCCTTTCCCTCATTTAAAAACTGTCCACTCTTCTCCCACAGTCCTATGCTTTGAAAGGAAGCAAAAAGTTCTGACAACAAATCCTGAAACAAGTATGGAAGAGAATTGAATGCCACAATTTGAAGTAAAGTCAGAGTTTTGCTCTTCTAATGCAGGTGGAATATACACTGAGATGTTTTTAATGGAGTTGGCATTTGGTATCCTGTATAAGTAAATGATCGATGGTTGGTAAGGTTTAGCCTGTTCGAATTAGCTGTTCCATTGCATTAGAAAATCAAGGCCAGTTTTAAACAAGTTGTCCGATCAAGTTTGGGTTGATTCACGTTAAAAATATAAATGTGTTTAAATGTGCGCAAAATTAAACATGGAGTGCCCATGTCAATGATTGAAGCCAATGGCCTTTCCAAAATCAGCTCCAACTCCTCGTGGGTGGATGGGGTGTCTTTTCTGACCTGGGTAACGCCCAGCACGTTTTTCCAAAATTTGTTAAGTCGGTCCAGGGATGTGGAATTGTATCAAAGGTTAACATTATTGGACTAACGGTGTGTGTCACGATGCACAAAAAAATTTCCACGCTGCAATTTCCCATATAGTACATTAATGATTGGCAATTCCATTCCTAAGTCGGTTCTTAAATTCTACTTAAAAAAAAAACCCATGGAAGCAATTTTTCCTCGATTCTAAACCCAATGCTTCTGCCCAAATGAAACATGTATGTAAAATGGCAGTTTGTTGAAACAAACTGGCAATCCATTTCAAAATAAAGCTATTGAACAATTTCCCAATTTCATTCTTTATTGTGTTGGAATAATGTTTTTAGGTGCTCGTTCACATACCATGTTTGCTCTTTGACCATTTTAACCAATACACGGTATTGAAGCGTATGACCACCTATAAATATTGCTCGACTTTAAGGTAATTGTGAAATGGTATTTTTTTTCCAGCCTTGCAGCATAGATCAAGTCCACTGGTAGTTGCACTAATTTGTGTTTGTTTTTTACACCAGTTGGTCTACAGTTGAGCCTGGAAGGCCATTCCACAGTTCAGCAAAGATGATCTGGAAGGTGGCAATTGCTAAAGATGATCTGAGCCATGCAAGTTTAACATAAAATGTCACAGCCAACTTGAGGTGTTTAGATTGGAGACAAGCGGAGCATTTGCCATGTGGTCTGGTGCTGGTTGCCTTGTTAAGATAAATATAATAAAAATGTGAAGTGAATGATAAATGCGTTAAATTTGACAGTCATAAAGTACTGGGTTTTCATCTGCAGTGATAACTTTGGGTTAATTTTTTATGAGCCTCACGATGCTGGTTACCACTTAGGCCAGGTAATGCTTTTATACAATAATACTGGCATTTCTGCCAGGATAACAATCTGGAAAACTGTATTCTTCCCTCTAACCAAACTGCCACCAGGCATTTTTACCCACAGTCTGTACCCAAGAAGGGCTGGCAGGATAGCTCGCCCAATTGCACACACTCCCCTTTAGCCGTCTAATGCGGGTGTGAAATACCAGGATCGAGATTCACAGGCAAGGTAATTCAATGTGACCATCCCTCAGATGATGAAGAGAAACTGGGCGACCATCACCGACGATTAAGATCTCATTGTGTACAAGAGAAGCGAAGCTCTCAACAGCACCATGGCCGAATTAATTCCTGCCCAAACCCACCAAAGATTGGATTGCATCAGCAACATAGCACACCTCAGTAATAATGCTGTATAAATGAAGCCCAGGACAACACAAATGAAATTGCAATTTAAAGCTTTAATTTGCATGACAAAAAAAGGGTAATCAAAGCAAGCAGAGGCTAATAATGTGCAAACATTCACAACTACATTTCAATTAAATTGGCTTTTTTTTTTTTTTTTTTTACACTACTTACTGAGTAAAGTTCAACCAGTAATCAAAGTAGCTTGAAAAAGCAAAGCTTTTCATGAAAATGTCTCCAACGGTATGCAAAACCTGACAACGTTTTGAAATGGCAGACACTTAAACAAGATATATATAATATATTTATAGTTCGACCTTGTACAACACCGAATCAACTTTTCCAACAGGATTGTCATAAGCAGTAACCACTCAAGGCTTTGCAAATGGCAATTTAAGATCAGGCACTGTTAAGCAAGCACTTATTGCTACTACTTGTGATTTGCAAATGCATATTCATAGTAGCTCGTTTAAAAAGAAAATCCACTCGGCAAAAGGACACATTAAACAACTGGATATGGTACACAGGTTGAAGACCTTTCATATTACCATCAAAAACAGCATTTCTGATCAGCTGCTTCAACACCAATTGCTCAGCTACGTTTTGGCAAACAATTACCAACAGTTCCTGAGGTTTGAATCAAATGCAATTTGATAGACAAAAAGGGAAAGTGTAACAAAATACTCTTAAATTGGCAAAAAAAAAAAAAGCACTCACAAGCCTCCACACAACTTTCGAACCATTTTAATAACAAAGGCACGGATGGGACGCATAGACCGGAAAGTCTTCTTGCTTTCCTACTTGGACGCACAAGTACAAAGGACATTGACATGGTGCAGGCATCCAAGGATGAGAGATTTTTGCCCATCAACCAAGGTAACGAGTTTCACGAGACCATTGAATCAAATGAATTGAGCACAAAAAGCCTGCCTTATTCCCTTATAAATGGCAGAAGTGCTTTTGTCATTGTCAATCACAAGCAACAATCTAGATTCCACAGTGAGGAAAAACTAAACACACACCCCCCTCCCCCTCCTCAAACACACCACTCACCCCATTCAATCAATGCTATGTTAAAGCGGATTGGCTAAGCCTTAAGTCTCTCTGCAACAACAAAAAAAAAATGGCAAGTTGCTGTTTCCATGCTACTTTCGCCAAAATGAATCGGACCCCAACCACCCTTCAGATGCTCGTCACAGCTCTATAATCCAAAAGTAAAACCTTGTGAATCGCAAGCCGCTCCATGTGACTCGCTAAGTTTTTCCGTTGGGCACCAGAGCTGGCGCTAATGCAATCTTTACTTCAGATTATTTTGCTTGTCCCAACCCTAGTGATCCAAATTACCAACAAAGTTTTCTTTACCCCGAGCAGCATTGATGATCAAATGCTTAATGCCATTCACAACCAAAAATCAATCCATCTCAAATACAGAAGATTACCAACTGCAACCTTCCAAACCAAGCTCTCCCTCATCAGTGAACACCATTTGGTAGCTGCTTGGCTTTAAGACCCAAAACTTGGTGTGCTGGAAACACCCGTGCGGGTTGTCCTTGACTTGGCTGTGAAGGAGCTGTGAGTGAGGGGACGAGTGCTCAATGAGTTTCCTTGTAAGCAAACACAGGTTACCACCCACAATATGAAGTTCAGGAAACCAAACACCTGCACAGGAAGAAGAGTACGGTAGTACATTAGAAATAGGGAGAGCAGAGAAAAAAAATGGACAATTACAAAAATTGATAAGTGAAGGTTTGTACGAACCCGGACACATTGAGACGAGACATAAAGACCTTCTACAACACAGTTGAATCCCAGGCTACGGCAAGCTGGAATAAAGCTTCATGATAAAATCCATGGCCAAGGGCTTTCACATCTGCAAACCCTTAGCCCAGCCTGAGGAGCTTCACAAGCCACAAGAAAAGAAGATGGCGTCACCAAAAGTCCTGCATTTCAGTCACAACACAGAATGAACCATATTGCTTAACCTTGCTTTGCAGCATGCAAGAGGCACAAAAGGTGACAGTGACTGAAAAATAAAAGTCAACCACTTAAGTATGGAACTGACATCCACAACAGAATATCAGTGTGCATATGGAAGCCAGCCACGTGCAATAATTGCTCGTTTTGTGAGATCACATAAAAGTTTTTTTCCATCTGAGCTTAGAACATGGATCCCCATGAGCTGTAGAAACAGGAAAACTTCCACATCTATTATTTCCTCCTCACAACCCCCATTCAAATGGGATTTCCTTCAAAACAGCAAATTGTACCCTCCAAGGAAAATTAGCAGTTTAATATTCTCTATCACAACATTTTATGAAACATCGGTTTCCTTGAAAATTGGACTGCACTTGAAGAAAATAATTTTACAAAATGATGTCATTCTTTCAAAACTCTTAGATTCATGAAAGAGGTTATTGTGCTCAGCTTCAGCTTAAAAAAATACATATATAAAAATAAATGCACAAAATCTGTTGAACTAAAGTGGAAGCGAGGCTAGGTGCTATGCTGAAGTACATCAGTGGACCGACGGTTCTCTTTGATACTTGTCTTGCGTAAAATATGTAGATCACCAACGCTGCCATGCAGTACAAGAAAGACAAGTACTTGCCAATGTCACGTAGAACTCTGCTGAGGGGAGAGTCTTCCAACGAGGTGATGATGTCTTGGTTTACTCCCAGAGCAATTCTTCACTTAATGAGAGGAGGTTCAACCTACAAGAAATGGTAGATGTGTTTTTATTTCATTGTGGGCTCCACTGAAAAGCAGTTTGGTTGGTAAGACTCCATCATTGTTGTGGCTCTACAAACATTTCATTTTAAAGTTGGGCATTTTTCACATGGTCCATCGAGGTTACAAGCAAACGTTTCATTTTGGCATAATGGTGTCAAAGACAGTCAAGCAGGGCTACAGCCATCGACCAACTTTCAAATCGATTGATTGGATGTTACCACAATACTCTTTATAGAGCATTGTTCTGCCAAAGGAGTTTACTTAGCAAGACTTACATTGGGGTTTTGCATTGCCTTCTTGGCATCGTTTAGCTATCGCGTTTTAAAAATGGTGCTTATCTTTTAAGTGCTGACGTCAAGCAAGGAAAGCAGCACGTACCATTTTAAAAGTCTTTGGTATGATCGGTCAGGGTTTGAACCACCGACCTCCCAGACTCAGAGCAGATGTTACAAACCACTTTCAAATTAAGAGTTTAGCAAAATGGAAACATTCCTCTATTATTCTTTGAAAAAAAATTCCTTGGGAAAGGAATGACATGAAATGCCCAGCATTTACTCAAACCTATCGGTTTACAAATCACAAGTCATTGCATTTCCCGGATGTTGCTACTTGCCTGAATGGGTTCCAAAGTTGATTATTTCGGTGTATTGATCGGGCTCGCTTTTGTTTAGTACCGTGGTGGACAGTACACGTTGATCCCAGCTGCCAGAGTAACCACCACAGGTCGCAAAGGAGAATATGGCAAAACCTGGACAGGAGAGATTATTCAGTCAATCTTAATAGTGGAGGATAACTGTAAAAGTTCTTTTTTGCAGACAAGAGTTCATTGAACACTTTAACCCATACAGTCCTTGAGAAAAGGACATGGAAGGGGCTTTCAGAGCACCAATCTGATAGTAGCTTTGTTTGTGAACTTTGAACAGGTGCAACTGGATGGGTCAAACGGAACAGTGCAGAGCCGGAACCTTCTGCCAACTCTTTTGGGGAAACTGATGATTTTGGAATGATCTTGAGAAAAAGATGCATCAAAAAAACATCTTCTTGGATGAAGGTAGCTCTGTGTTGCATCGATCCGGTGCCGCCGTGTCTGCATCTCGGTGTTACTCGGCCTTTTAGAGTGCCTGGTAAATATTCATTGGTCATAGACGGCATACAATTTTGCCCAATGTACGACGAAAGGTTTGTGGAAGTGCAAACCACATTTGTTTGTCGTGTTTAAATATTTACTAGATTGAAATATAAGTTTTAAAGGACGTAAAACCAAAATAAAAAAATATTTAAAAAATACCGAATCAGAATCTTACGCAAAAATAAAACAAACTAGAGGGGAGCACTCGGTAGAGTGCAAAAAACCTCCGCCGCAATATACTGCTCTTGGTCACTCAAGTGACCTGATATCCTATTCATTCAATTCTGACGTCAACAGTGCTCACAGAGTTAAGTTTGCAACTTTGCCTTTTACATACTCAATTCATTTCGTACTCACTTCACCTCAAGTTGTACTCCACTATTACTCAATTCATTTCTCTAAAAAATGTTTAGAGAAAAAAAAACAAGGAAAATTGTTTTTTTTTCTCTAAAATTTTTTTTTTTTGGGGGGGGGGGGGTTGGAAATTCACTTAAAAATGTAGAAATGCAAAAAAAAATTCAAATATTTTTTCAAAATGGCCACCATAGCGGCCATATTGGACTTTGGACCAAGTCCAAAATCGAATGGCATGATCCTTGGACTATACTAATCCCCCCACATTGCGTCGAAATCCGTCTGACGGAGATTTTCCGGTAATTACTGTTCACAAACAAACAAACAAACAAAACAAGACAGGGGTGAAAACAGTAACCTCCGTCCATACTTCGATGGGGAGGTTAAAAGCATTCATTCGGAAGTTTACACCACTGATGCACCTTATTTTACACCATTTGACTTAACACATTAAATTAAGTTATTCGTGCCTGTTGTTGTTCCAGAAAAAAAGTTTCCTCTTTGGAATGATTTTTAATTTTGTTTGACTTCCAGACAGAAGCCAATTGCTGTACCACGAGTGCACCTGTGCTCAGGATGAGACACCACACAATTTGTCAAAGTCGGAGCCAAAGAACTGGTAAACTGCAGATTCCCGTTGCGATTAATGTTCGACAGCATTCAAAATATAAAATTCAATTGAAATCAGTAGTTCCTCAAGCAAGAAATGGACTGACAGAATGAACCAATTGCTTAACCTTGCTTTGCAGCATGTGCACGGGGTAACACAAGCTTTTGCAAATACTGTATAATAGTGGGGGGCCAGTGTTTCCCGTTGGTTTCAATGTTAATTTTTGGCCACTGGTTTGGACTGTGTTCTGGAAGGATTTACTTACAAAAAATGATGTCGCCATTTTTTTTGGTGATTTCTTTATACTTTTCTTCAATTTCAAATTACGGCCCAATCATGCTAAATAATTTCATTATATTACCCCAAAATACATTCTGTATGCAAAGCCAACACCCAATATATTGCTAAAAGTAATATAATAATTAAGAAAAAACACCCTTTCAACAACCAAACTTTTATTTTGGTTTTTGACTTCTAATTTTAAATACAGTGATAATCTCACAGCTCAAACATGTTTTTATTTATTATTTCGGTCCACCATCTGGCTGGTTCTGGTCAGCTAATGTAGGATAGAACTTTCAATTCTCATAGTTAGATGGAAGGATCTCCTTCTTCTTCATCTCTTCAATTCCTAAGAGTGCCTGGTTGACATTACTGCCACTCATCGGCACACACAAACCATCTCGGAGCAGTTGAGGCCTGCGACGACAGGAACAGTGTGATGTGCACTGGTTTCTTGCACCCACATTTGATGAGGTGAGTAACTGTGGCTGGAGCTGGAGGATCCCTTGTTGGTACTGGTACTAGCATATCCCTCTTCTTCACCCGTAGGTTGTTGTGGTGGTAGCTGAGGGTGAGGAATGTTATCTACGGCCAAACCACCATTGGAGGACCGGTAATGTGCCGGGCAATGGTTCATGTAAGGCTCCTCGTGTCGGAGTATCTTTTGAGCCTCAGTTGTTTCTTGGTGAAAAGCTTCCATCTGAGATCACAACATCACCACAGTGCTACCAGGCTCATAGAGCTGGCAAACAAATGTCTCAATGGCTCGTTCAGTGTCAACTTCCAGCTTCTCGGACGTCCCTAAGGCAGCAAATGCAGATACCACATCATGGAGGCATCTGCTAAGTGCTTGCCAACAGGTCAGCTTCCCCTTGCTGCAATCGATCTGTTACGTCAGCTCCAGAGAAGGCATGAAATCTGGTAAGGCTTCAGCCTTGCATCACCAAGTGCATTCACGTTTGGTCCCAGTGAGATTACTCGCTTCTTGTTCCCCCACACAGTGACAAAGTATGTGTCCTGCAGAGCTTATGGTAACGGTGGATTGCAAGGACAAAACGTCAGTGTCAGGTGACTGAAGATTAGAGTTCTGTTGCTCCTCTTCGAACAGCAAACAGACTGTGCAGGATAAGTCTCGTGTCAGCTTCTTCTTGGGAGCTGCAGAGATGTTGAAATCCATGGAGTTTGAGAGGACCTCTTGCCACGAAGTCACTATGAAGACTTGGGCTTACCCTCAAAGTGGTGGAGAGCTTTCTTTGCAAGATAAAACTGTCAGTTCATCTTTTTGCGGTACTGGATAGGAACTGCTTTGCTGAGACCTTGCAATTTGTGTATTGTCTTGTGACGAGGTAAGCAGTTGCTGGCTTACGACCTGGCGTCTCTCCCTTATGATCTTCCCACTTCACTGAAAGAGGCACAACGGTCAAAGACTAGATGGAGCTCATCATATTCTCTGCACTTGCTGTCCAGTGTAGCTATGAAGTGGTCAGCCCATTGAGCACGTCTTGACCCAAGGTGGCTTACCCATTGCCTGGACAATTGCCATTTCCATCAATTACAGTTGCCTTCCTGGTGTCAAGGAACAGTCATTGGTGACATCCTCTGGCTGCAGATCAACACTAATTTTGTTTGGGAGGTCCTCAAGTACAGCCATCAGCTTGCTTTTGTCTGTGCATGGTAGGAGTTCACCACTCACTGTGAACAAGGCTCGTGGGAGAGACGTGAACTCATGCTGGCCAATGCTCTCCTTGAGGTTCATCTCGGAGCGTGAGCGTGTAACAATCAACATGCGGGCAAATAGTGATCTGTCGTCCTTGAGCTCCACTACCTGATCACCACTTTGTGTTTCACCGACTTCCTTGCACTTTTCCATGTCTTCAGTTGAACCTTCTTCATTCTGGCCCAGATACTGTCCTCTTTCGTGCACAAACTGGAGGAACTTTTGAGTAGGCTTCTCTGATGGTTCAGACACTAGGACACCAGTGCCAGGCTCCTGACACTGAATACACGTTTGAAATCAGTTTCTGGTCTTGGTTTCTTTACTGATACTGGGCTCCATCTTGTGTGACTGTCCTAATGGCTCATGCACTTCAATCTGCAACACACGAAATTTAGGGTGAATGTAGTCATTTGCAAACGTTTAGGACCACCCTGGAAAATGTAGCCCGTTGAATCTCTGTCAGAGACGTTTTTTGCCCATTTTTCCAGGACACAAAATCACAAAAAAAAAAAAAAAAAAAATCAGAATTCACAACAGACACCTGCCAATGGTTCTAGAAGCAAGTACAAACAGGGTCTGAATGTTCTAGGCGGATGACGCAACATCTACGAGTGGATGATTGCAATACCTGTCCAGGGTTGCCAAATTGACATTTTCTCAGGGTGGTCCTAAACTTTTGCAAATGATTGTAGATGTGTATTTCTTATTTCTAAGGCCTTAACTATCATGCAAAAGTTAGCTGAAGAGGAGAAAGTGAGATCTCAGTATTATATGCTGGTTTGGATGGGTCGTGGCTGCGAAGTTCAACAAGAAATTAGTTGTATGATCATAACAGGATAAACAGACATTCTATAATGAAGACACTGTTAGTTCAGATTGAATATTTGTCAGAACACTTTAGAACACAATGTAACATTTTCCTCTCCGGACATGGCACTCCAGACTCTGAAACAAAGCGTGATTAATACAGTATGTTGGGTCAAAAATGACCTTTCAGCTTTAACGTTGTGTCAAGGTTACTGAAGGTCCAGAGAAAAAATGGTAACAACATTTTTCCACTTCCTGGCAATGCTAAGAACACATTCATAATAGTTG
>JAXMNL010001659.1:1696-14133 GCA_035128595.1 Eptatretus atami
GATGATGCTTTTGAGGGGAAAGCACCACAAAGCACCAAAATCCTGCTTTACGGCTCTAGGGTCGTAAAATACTGTGCCTTCCGCCACGGCCTCTTTCCGAAGAATTAAATGATATTTCAACAATTTTTGCTTATTGGTTTATATTTTGGTCGGATTCAAACATACGACCACTTCCTGAAGCTCAGCTCGTTGCTCCCAATGCGGTGATTTAATTTATTTCAAATTTCTTTTTGACCAAAAATGACCAAACAAGTAAGGGGTACGTAAGGTACACCTTGCCAAATTTGGTGCAAAAAAAGATGTAAGTACTTTTCAACATTCATAGATTTACTTTGGTCAGAGAAAGCAAATTCCGGAATCGTAACCTCCATTTTTTTGTAAAAAGTACCAAAAAGCACCCAAAATACTGGCTTTAGTGCTCTCTGTCGGAAAGTACAGTGCTGCAATTTACAGTTCATACCAGTTAACCACCCTCTGTACAGTATGATGGGTTTTGAGGGGAAAGCACCACAAATGCACAAATCCTGCTTCGCTTCTCGTCGTAAAGTACTGTTACTGCCGCACTTCTTTCCGAAAATGTAATGCATTTTCACCAATTTTGGTTTTAATTGGTTTATTTTTGGCGGATTAAACATACGACGCCTTCTGAGTTCAGGCTCGTTGCTCCGAATCCGGCGATGTAATTTATTTCAAAATCTATTTTTTGACCAAACCTGACCAAAATCGTAAAGGGGTAAACCTTTGCCAAAATTTGGTGAAAAAGATGTAAGTGACTTTGAAAACATTCTTTAGATTACTTTGGTAAGAGAAAGAAATCCCTTTGGTCGTAACCTCCATTTTTGAAAAAAGTACCAAAAGCAGCAAATACTGCTTTACGGCTTCTCTGTCGTAAAGTAGTGCTGCATTTACAGTTCATCCAGTTTAACCCTCCTGTACAGTATGATGGCGTTTTGAGGGAAAGCACCACAATGCAAAACATCCTGTTTACGGGTCAGGGTCGTAAAGTACTCTAACTGCCGCACCTTTTCGAAAATTAAATATATTTCCCAATTTTGGCTTTAATTGGTTTATTTTTGGCAGGATTCAAAACATAAACCACTTTCCTGAGCTCACCTCGTTGCTCCGAATCGCGTATATAAATTTATTTCAAAATCTATTTTTGACCAACAATGACCAAAACCGTAGGGGTAAGTAACCTTGCACAATTATGGTGAAAAAAAAGATGTAAGTACTTTTAAACATTTTCAGATTACTTTTGGTTAGAGAAAGAAAATTCCCGAATCGTAACCTCCATTTTTTGCCAAAAAAGTACCAAGAAAGCACCAAATACTGCTTTAAACGGCTCTCTGTCTGTAAAGTACAGTGCTGCAATTTACAGTTAATACCAGTTAACCACCTCTCTGTACAGTATGATGATGTTTTGAGGGAAAGCACACAAAGCACAAATCCTGCTTTTACGGCTCTTGGTCCAAAGTACTGTACTGCCGCACCCTTTTCCAGAAAATTAAATGATATTTCACCAATTTTGGCTTTAATTGGGTTTATTTTTTGGCCGGATTCAAACATACGACCACTTCCTGAGCTTCAGGATCGTTGCTCCGAATCGGTGATGTAATATTTTTCAAAATCTATTTTTGACCAAAAATGACCAAATCGTAAAGGGTACGAGTAACCTTTTTGCCAAAATTTGTGAAAAAAGATGTAAGTACTTTTAAACATTCATTAGATTACTTTGTGGTCAGAGAAAGAAATTCCCTGAATCGTAACCTCCATTTTTGCAAAAAAAAGTACAAAAAGCACCAAATACTGCTTTACTGCTCTCTGTCGTAAAGTAACAGTGCTGCAATTTACAGTTCATACCCAGTTACCACCCTTGTACAGTATGATGGGTTTTTGAGGGAAAGCACACACAAAGCACCAAATCCTGCTTTAACGCTGTAGGTCGTAAGTACTGTACTGCCGCACCCTTTTCCGAAAATTAAATTAATTTCCAATTTTGGCTTCTAATTGGTTTATTTTTGCTGGATTGAAACATAAAACAACTTCTGAGCTCACTCGTTGCTCCGAATCCGTTGATATAATTTATTTTCAAAATCTATTTTTGACCAAAAATGACCAAATCGTAAGGGGTAAGTAACCTTTGTCAAAATTTGGTGAAAAAAATGATGTAAGTACTTTTTAAACATTCTTAGATTACTTTGGTCAGAGAAAGAAATTTCCGAATCGTAACCTCATTTTTTGCAAAAAAAAGTACCAAAAAGCACAAATACTGCTTTACTGCTCCTCTGTCGTAAAGTAAGTGCTGCAATTTACAGTTCATACCAGTTAACCACCCTCTGTACAGTATGATGGCGTTTTGAGGGGAAAGCACAATGCACCAAATCCTCTTTACGGCTCGAGGTCGTAATGTACTGTGCTGCGCACCCCTTTTCCGAAAATTAAATGATATTTCACAATTTTGGCTCTAATTGGTTTTATTTTTGGTCGGATTCAAACATATCACGCACTTCCTGAAGCTCAGCTCGTTGGCTCCATGCGGTGATATAATTTATTTTCAAAATTCTTTTTACCAAAAATGACCAAACAGTAAGGGGTCGTAAAGGGTACACCTTGCCAAAATTTGGTGAAAAAAAATGTAAGTACTTTTCAACATTCATAGATTACTTTTGTTGTCAGAGAAGCAATTCCCGAATCGTAACTCCATTTTTTGCCAAAAAAGTACCAAAAGCACCAAATACTGCTTTACGGCTCTCTGTCGTAAAGTACAGTGCTGCATTTACAGTTTCATACCAGTTAACCACCCTCTGTACAGTATGATGATGTTTTGAGGGGAAAAGCCCAAAACGACACAAAGCACCAATCCTCTTTACGGCTCTAGGTCGCAAAGTACTGTACTGCCGCACCCCTTTTCAGAAAATTAAATGATATTTCACCATTTTGGCTTTAATTGGTTTATTTTTGGCCGGATTCAAACATAACGACACTTCCTGAGTTCAGATCGTTGCTCCGAATCACGGTGATGTAATATATTTCAAAATCTATTTTTGACCAAAAATGACCAAAATCGTAAGGGTAAGTAAACCTTTGCCAAATTTGGTGTAAAAAAGATGTAAAGTCCTTTTAAACATTCTTAGATTACTTTTGGTCAGAGAAAGAAATTCCCGAATCGTAACCTCCATTTTTGCAAAAAAAAAGTCCAAAAGCACCAAATACTGCTTTAACTGCTCTCTGTCGTAAGTACAGTGCTGGCAATTTACCGTTCATACCCAGTTAACACACCCTCTGTACAGTATGATGAGGTTTTTGGAGGGGAAAAGCACACACAAGCACCAAATCTGCTTTACGGCTGTAGGTCGTAAAGTACTGTACTGCCGCACCTTTTTCCGAAAATTAAATTACATTTCCCAATTTTTGGCTCTAATTGGTTTATTTTTCTGGCTGGATTGAAACATAAAACAACTTCCTGAGCTCACCTCGTTGCTCCGAATCCGTTGATATAATTTATTTTCAAAATCGTATTTTTGACCAAAAATGAACCAAAATCGTAAGGGGTAAACTTTGTCAAAACTTTGGTGAAAAAAAGATGTAAGTATTTTTAAATCATTCTAGATTACTTTTGGTCAGAGAAAGAAAATTTCCGATCGTAACCTCCATTTTTTGCAAAAGAAAGTACCAAAAAGCACCAAATACTGCTTTACTGCTCTCTGTCGTAAAGTCAAGTGCTGCATTTTACAGTTCATACAGTTAACCACCCTCTGTACAGTATGATGGCGTTTTGAGGGGAAGCACCAAAAATGCACCAAATCCTGCTTTACGGCTCGAGGTCGTAATGTACTGTGCTGCCGCCACCTTTCCGAAATTAAATGATATTTCAACAATTTTGGCTCTAATTGGTTTATTTTTGGTCGGATTCAAACATACGACCACTTCTGAGCTCAGCTCGTTGCTCCCAATGCGGTGATATAATTTATTTCAAAATTTCTTTTTAACCAAAAAATGACCAAACAAGTAAGGGGTACGTAAAGGGTACACATTGCCAAAATTTGGTGCAAAAAAAGATGTTTAGTACTTTTCAACATTCATAGATTACTTTTGGTCAGAGAAAGCAAATTCCCGAATCGTCCCTCCATTTTTTGGCAAAAAAGTACCAAAAAAGCACCAAATACTGCTTTAACGGCTCTCTGTCGTAAAGTACAGTGCTGCAATTTACAGTTCATACCAGTTACCACCCTCTGTACAGTATGATGATGTTTTGAGGGGAAAGCACCACAAAGCACAAATCCTGCTTTACGGCTCTAGGTCGCAAAGTACTGTACTGCCGCACCCCTTTTTCAGAAAATTAAATGATATTTCACCAATTTTGCTTTAATTGGTTTATTTTTGGCCGGATTCAACATACGACCACTTCCTGAGTTTCAGACAATCGTTGCTCTCCGAATCCGGTGATGTAATATATTTCAAAATCTATTTTTGACCAAAAATGACCAAAATCGTAAAGGGTAAGTAAACCTTTTGCCAAAATTTGGTGTAAAAAAGAATGTAAGTCCTTTTAAACATTCTTAGATTACTTTTGGTCAGAGAAAGAAAATTCCGCGATCGTAACTCCATTTTTGCAAAAAAAAAAGTCCCAAAAAGCACCAAATACTGCTTTACTGCTCTCTGTCGTAAGTACAGTGGCTCGCAATTTACAGTTCATACAGTTAACCACCTCTTGTACAGTATGATGAGGTTTTGAGGGAAAGACAACACAGCACCAAATCCTGCCTTTAGCGGCTGTAGGTCGTAAAGTACTGTACTGCCGCACCCTTTTCCGAAAATTAAATTACATTTCCTAAGATTTTGGCTCTAATTGGTTTTATTTTTGGCTGGATTGAAACATAAAACAACTTCCTGAGCTCACCTCGTTGCTCCGAATCCGTTGAATAATTTATTTCAAAATCTATTTTTGACCAAAAATGACCAAATCGTAAAGGGGTAAAACTTGTCAAAATTTGGTGAAAAAAAAGATGTTAGTACTTTTAACATTCTTAGATTACTTTTGGTCAGAGAAAGAAAAATTTTCCGAATCGTAACCGTCCATTTTTTGCAAAAAAAAGTACCAAAAGCACCAAATACTGCTTTACTGTCTCCTGTCGTAAAGACAGTGCTGCAATTTTAACAAGTTCATACCAGTAACACCCTCTGTACAGTATGAATGGCGTTTTGAGGGAAAGCACCACAATGCACCAAATCCTGCTTTACGGCTCGAGGTCGTAATGTACTGTGGCTGCGCACCCCTTTTCCGAAAATTAAATGATATTTCAACAATTTTGGCTCTAATTGGTTATTTTTTGGTCGGATTCAAACATACGACCACTTCCTGAGCTCAGCTCGTTGCTCTCCCAATGCGGTGATATAATTATTTCAAATTTCTTTTTGACCAAATGATCCAAACAAGTAAGGGGTACGTAAAGGGTACACCATTGCCAAAATTTGGTGCAAAAAAGATGTAAGTACTTTTCAACTTTCATAGATTCTTTGTCAGAGAAAGCAAAATTCCAGAATTCGTAACCTCCATTTTTGCCAAAAAAGTACCAAAAAGCACCAAATACTGCTTTCTGCTCTCTGTCGGAAAGTACGAGTGCTGCAATTTACAGTTCATACCAGTTAAACCACCCTCTGTAACAGTATGATGGCGTTTTGAGGGGAAAGCACCACAATGCACCAAATCTGCTTTACGGCTCTTGTGCGTAAAGTATGTACTGCCGCACCCCTTTTCCGAAAATGTAATGATATTTTCACCAATTTTTGGCTTAATTGGTTTTATTTTTGGCGGGATTTCAAACATACGACCACTGTTTCCTGAGTTCAGCTCGTTGCCTTCGATCCGGCGATGTAATTTATTTCAAATCTATTTTTGAACCAAAACTGACCAAAATCGCAAGGGGTAACAACCTTGCCAAATTTGGTGAAAAAGATGTAAGTACTTTTAAACATTTTTAGATTTACTTTTTGGTCAGAGAAGAAAATTCCCGAATCGTAACCTCCATTTATTGCCAAAAAAGTACCAAAAAGCACCAAATACTGCTTACTGCTCTCTGTCGTAAGTACAGTGCTGCAATTTACAGTTCATACCAGTTAACCACCCTCTGTACAGTATGATGGCGTTTTGAGGGAAGCACCACAATGCACAAAATCCTGCTTTACGCTCTAGGACGCAACGTATTGTGCTGCCGCACCCCTTTTCCTAAATAAATGATTATTTCACCAATTTTGGCTTTATTGGTTTATTTTGGCCGGAATTCAACATACGACCATTCTTGAGTCAGATCGTTGCTCCGAATCCGGTGATAATATATTTCAAAATCTATTTTTGACCAAAATGACCAAAATCGTAAAGGGTAAGTACACCTTTGCCAAAAATTGGTTGTAAAAAAGATGTAATATTTTTTAAACATTCGTAGATTACTTTTGGTCAGAGAAAGAAAATTCCGGAATCGTAACCTCCATTTTTTGCCAAAAAAGTACCAAAAAAGCACCAAATACTGCTTTACGGCTCTCTGTCGTAAGTACAGTGCTGCAATTTACAGTTCATACCAGTTAACACCCTCTGTACAGTATGATGATGTTTTGAGGGGAAAGCACCACAAAGCACCAAATCCTGCTTTACGGCTCTAGGTCGCAAAGTTACTGTACTGCCGCACCCCTCTTCAGAAAATTAAATGATATTTCACAATTTTGGCTTTAATTGGTTTATTTTTGGCCAGTAAAAATACCAGTAAAAGTATTTACCAATACCAGCAGCATGTTTGCGTTGCGAATTCGCGCCGCCGGCGTGTGCCGATCGGCCACCGTGAATCGAATGGCGGCCACCTCGCCCACGACGGACAATTCTGTCGTGACCTCTTCGGCTAACGCCGGGAGCAGTCACGGGTGGGGTTTAACCTCACCACAACCCAGTCCGGCATTCTACCCGCGCAAAATAGGGTGAATCGCCGAAAGTCGATATACCTAAGTACTCGCACGGGTAACCTACCACGCCACAGGTCGACTTCGGACACGAACGCTTAAGCGGCTCGTTCCGTGCTACAGGGATAACCGAGCGGAGTTATCGTCGACCTTGACGGTTCCAATTAATTATCGGGCGTATCACGCCACTCGAACCCTTTACGTGAAGCAAGATGGAGACCCAACAAAGGAAAGGACGCAGCGAAAACGGGGAACAATTCAACACAAGCAGACTTTATTTACACGACACACGGACACAAAGCGCACATATACAGAATGCACATATATCAAATAGAAGAAAAGAAACAGTGACGCAGAGATACTACCGACTACGCGCACACACGGCAACACTTAACAGTTCTACTTTTACAAGACAGGCGCCTCCCACAGTCATTTGCCCAAAGACCCCAAAGAAAAGAGAAGGGTGACTTCCCTGGTGGGCCGTCGAGTCCTTCTCCCACGACCTCAACTCCGAGCTCCGTCTCCTTTCGCCGTCCTTGACGAGCGCCACTTCTGCGCCACTTTCTGCACACCACGTCGACCTCCGTCTTCACTCGACGAGCGCCACTTTCTGCGCCACTTTCTATCGCGGGCCCGAGATCCTTCTCACTCGTCGCCTTCACCGTCCCTTTTATCGCCGGGGCCCGCCCTCCACTCCGCCCCTGTTTTCGGCTCCACCCCTCCTTCCAGAACATGCTGGAACTTCCAGAAGGATGGTCTTTCCGTCCAATTGGTGACGCTCGCACCGGCCGTGGCATTCTTCCTCTTCCCTCGCAGGGTGTAATCCACCGCGACGCGCCATTCGTTCGGGGAGGAGGGGGGAACGGGGGCCGCCTGCTTCCCTCGAAGGCCAGGCCTCTGGCAACCGTGTGCCGAGTCAGAACGCGGTGGTTGTTTGTAGTGGTGGCGTGGTTGGCGTTGTTGTATGGTGGGTGGTTGGCGTTGTTGTAGTGGTGGCGTGGTTGCGTTTGTAGTGGTGCGTGGTTGGGGTTGAGATGTGGTTGGTGGTTCGAAAATAAAGAAAGAACAGAAAAACGACTGACTCAAAGGATCGCAGCCGAATGAATCACATAAATTCCCTCGAAACAACGGGTTTGGGGCTAACTATACATGTACTTCAGAAATACCTCACTACGGGACCTGAATGGTGGTTGCGAATTTCCACCGCCGTAACAGTATTTACATAACCATAATGCAGAATGGCTGAAGAATGGCTTGACCAACAGCAATTATGAAATCAATTAATGGAATTAGGAATTGTACCATGTATTGTAAATGCCTCCAGATTTTGTGGAAAATAAAAAAAGGGAATAAACAACAATCATGCTGAGTACTGAGGGCATTACTATGTGAAATTAATATTAAATCGGTCAGAGTGTAAGAATTATATTATGAAAAGAGTGCGATGACGCTCCAAGCCAATTAAAATATTGCTGTTTTATTTGTTTTGATTAATTGGGCAGGTGCATGATTTTTGATTCAGTGGTACTTCTTGTACGTTAAGTAAGTTGAGGTATTTCGAACATTGACTTGACCATCTTTCCTCAGCAAGGAAGTGCTAAGTTAGCTGGGAAAATAAATAAATAATGGCAGTTGCTCTGGAACTGTTTATGAATAAAACTGTGATTGTTTATCAGATATGAATGTTAAAATGATTGCAATGGTACTGTGCAAAATTGAATTGCTTTGGATTTGGTACTTGCTCCAAAAAAAAGGGGAACCTGTCCTCTTGTTGGTCTGAGTGTTGTACTTATCGCTCAGACAAATTAAAAATACATTGAAGAAGAAGTAGCTAACTTTCATAATTATTGTACAGATGATGGAATATTTTTTCTTGACTCAAAGGGATTTTTGAAGGATGGTGAAAAGAAATTGCTGATTGCAAATTGGAACCCTGATAAAGACTGCTGCCCTTTCCACATGGAAATAGCAAATGAGATGAATATTTTTGAGTGTACATACAACTGAGATTTCTGTATATTTTAGCATGTCGTTTAGGTGTGAAAAACAAGGAAAGGAAAGGATAAAAATTTTGATATAACGTGTAATGCAAGTTAAATGCTTCAATAAGAACCTTTGTCAGTCTTATTGAATACATGAGCCCATGACGTTTATTGATTGGTGTGTTTAATTGATGCTTAACCTTGACTTTGTTTGTTTCAGAGTGTTGAGAGCAGTTGAACTATGCAGTGTACAATTTCATCTGATGAAGCTTTGAAAGAACTTCCACCGAAAGATTGGACGATGGGGAGAACCCAGATTTGGTGATTGGGATTCAACACGTGATCATGACACTATCCCCTTCCTGAGGAGATAAGATGAGCATGTTAAAGAAAGAGGGGGAAAAAAAGAAAAAACCCGCTGAAGAGAAGGTTGGACAAGACAAAACACGAGGCAAAGACTTAATGTCGCCGTTGCATGGTGCCTGCCTGGAGGAATGTCCCCAACCACACTCGCAAATTGCTTGCTCTGCAGATACATCGTGAACTTGCTGTGGTCGCACAATGCACAAAGAAGGCCTGAAGTTCCATACGGCGAGTCATCTGCAACATGTGTGTTCAATGGTGCGAGTGGGCTCATGTAGCCATCATGGCTGCCTCCAACGTGCACAGCCACTTGGCGAATCAAACCTGATTGCCACGAACTGCTGCTACGAGGCCCAAACCGCTGGGGCTGGATCTCTGGGTCACTACTCGAGTCCTTTTTGTTCTCCTTCAACCCAGTGTCGGGCCCAAGCTCGTACCTGCCAAGATCTACCTTCTCTGCAGCTCAAGGAGGGCCTCGTGTGTTTCCGTTGGGTGCTGCTCTCTCTACACCCTGACCTACTTATCTTCTAGCCTCAGGTAGAATGTCTTTTCGATTTGTGACACTGCTGATGAAAGGCCAGCGAATTAAATGGAAACACACTCACTAACCTAGCTGGGACACCATTGAAATGTCATCATCCAGCATTCTTCCCTCTATGAGCGCTCGCTGCTATTGTTGATTGAACTTGTGTGACGGATATCTTTTCCCTCTAGGAAATGGGGTATGGTGATCATGTGTAATATAATTATTCAAATTTTTCCTGATATGGAAAGGGGGATTGTGGAAGAAAAATAATTAATTCATGTACTCTCAATTATATAATTGTTGCTGTGCTTTATAATTTTATTTTTATGCTATAGTCGAATTGGCTGTCAGTTATGTTTCCATTTACCCAAGAGTCTTTTGACCAACATATTGAGAAAAGGAATGTCTTACGATAAAACAGGGTGACCTGGTTGATAACACTGCAACTTTTGCGATGATTATGTCATTCTCTCTTAAACCCAGTGGACACTTATTGCAGTTTGAGTTATTTTGCCTAATGCTTATCAGCTAACCCTGTCGTTGAGTTGCCAAATGTCTCCCCTCCCATTCTTTGCAATGTCAAGTTGTTTATAAGAGGAATTGCTTCAGGCTTCTGTTTCAGTGAAGTCCATTCGAATGTTTCAATCATTCAATGTTCTCCTCCGTTTATACGAAATTAAAGATTCTCCTTGGAATGCTGATCCAACTTGTGGAAATTCAGTTATTTTTCCACCAAATTTTGACGAGCCAGAAACTTGAATGAAAGGACATCTTCAAGAAGATTGTTGAGAAATTAGATTGGGGGGTGGGGGGGGGGGTGTCCAGACGGTCTTTTTGGAGAGACATCGTGAGAGTGTGAGATTTGTCAGGATTGAAAGACATGTTTGACCAGTTTGTGATTTTATCCAGATCTGCAGAGAGTAAAGAGGCTGCTGCTTGCTGGTCTGAGAGATGACAGATGGTACGGCAGAGGGTGGAGTCATCAGCAAAGAGATAAAGAGGATTTTCCCGAGAGTCGGAGAGATCATTGATGAAACCATAAAAAGAACAGGGCCCAGAACGCTACCTTGAGGAATCCCAGCCTGGACAAGAAGAGGAGAATGAAAGAACTCCATTTAGGGCCACATGTTGGCTGTGACAGGAGAGGAAGTCTGCGAGCCATGAGTGGAGATGGCCTTGGATACCATAGGAAGACAGTTTGGTGAGCAGGGCAGGGTGCCAGAATATTGTCAAAAGCACGCGATATGTCTCGGGAGATGGCTCTGATTTCATGTCTGGCATTGAGGACCTCATCCATTGTTGGAGAGCAGAAGCATCATATCCAGGACAGAGTGACCTGGTCTGAAACCAAATTGATGATCGGAAATCAAGCCATTGGAGAAGAGGAAGGATTTAATGTCTGAAGCGATGATGGATTCCATAACCTTGCTGATGATTCGGAGAAGGGTGATTAGTCTGGAGTTGCAGGGATCTGTTTTTTCACTTTTTTATGCAGGGCGGTAATGTTTGCTGATTTCTAAGCAGATGGCAGATGACCTTGAGCAAATGAGAGTGAATAGAACAGAGAGAGGGTGAGAAACAACAGAAGAGCAGGTTTGTAGACATGTGGGCTGAAATCATCTGGACCGTTGGCAGAATCTGAGTCGAGGTTTGACAGCAGGTCTCCACTTTGTCAGAAGAAACCAAACTATTAGGGTTAGGGTTCACTTCACTTTGATGAAGAGAGCAACTCCTCCACCAGGACGAGGTGCCTGTCTGTCATACCAGAGGGGAAGTAACCAGGGAGAGATCCGAGGGAGTCAGAGACGTCTTGAAGGAGGAAGGTTTCTGTTAAGCAGATTATGTCTGGTTTGTCGATGGTAACCTGTATGGAAAGATCTGTCAGGTTTGAGCAACGGCCCCAGATGTTTGAGGTCTACACTGTTAAGGAAGAGCGAGGGGAGGAGGCTTTGGGTGCAGGGGAGGGGAGTGGAGGGGAGGGTAGGACGAGGGAGGAGGGAGTTAGGTAAGGAGAGTTGTTGAAAGAGTGTGGGGGATTGCAGAAGAGCTTGGGGAGAGGGCTGTGTGAGAAGGAGAAAAGGCTCGGTGGTGCTGGGTTGAGTTGCAGTGGGAAGTAATGAGAGAGCGGGCAGAAGGCAGTTGAGGATTCGAGGAGGTGGCGTGAAGAGATGGAGGATAGAGGGATGGAGGATAGAATAACCCCGACGGAAAGAGGCAGCTTTGTGGATGTGAGCGGGGGGCAACTTTGAGAAGGCTGACTGAGGGGGTTGATTGGGGAGAAGTCGAGGGGAAAGGTGAGGGGGGAGTTTTTGAGAAAGGTAAAGAGGGAAGCTTAGAGGGGGAAGAGTGTGAAGGTTGCTTTGAGAGGGAGGGGTGAGAGAAGTGAGTTGGCACTGAAATTGGAAAAAAGGACAATTGATGGAACACAAACATGCATTGCAAACTGGGTTTTTTATTTATATGTTAGAGATGCGACTAAAGACATTCTGTGAGGGATGCAATAAAGGAGAATTAAGAGAATGGAGAGAAGAAACATTGTAACAGTTGGACTTTGGAGACAAGGGATGAAGGAAAGGTCGAATTCAGAGCAGTCTGTTGAAGAAGAAGAAGAGTAGTGG
>JAXMNL010001660.1:611-16196 GCA_035128595.1 Eptatretus atami
CCACTGTGACTCGCATCAGCTTTCATCAAAGTATCGCAATGCGATTCTGATAATTATATCTACCAAACCACATGGACCATGATCAAAGACGCAGCAGAATATTCCAGGAAGCAGAATGTCTTGTTTGTGCCGTCGCACAAGAGAATGTTCACCGAGAACCGGAAAAAGAGAAGTGACAGGAGAGGTAAGAGCCGCGCCATAACCTCTCTAATTCGCCTGAGAACTGACCATTTCATGACAGTGGTCGGTTACACTCACCCAGAGAATATACAAGTGCACATCTTTCCGTTCTCCACCGCCCCAACTTCATCCCCGCGAGAGGTCAAGACAGCCGGATCACGTCCAGAGTCCCCCACCACATGCAGTCGGAGATCGTCCCGTCTAACACCTTCGTTGGCGAATATTCGACTAAGGACTGTGCAGAGCGCACCCTGACGCGCTCCATCCCGGTAGACTCACTATACACCCTGTTCTCCCATCTACGACCAGACCGCCTATACCGCCCCGTCTCTCAGGAAGATCCACAGTTGTCTCTCCCATCTCTCAGCATCAGTAATCGGCTCATCACAAGGATGCAACGAACCCACCCCGGCCTTCCTTGCGGATCCTCTGATTACACATTTTTCTGGTCCCATCTGGATTCGACCGTGTCCAAGGACTCTCGTAGCGGTCGTTACCACTCTCCAGTCCCTCAGGTCACCCCCACCATCGGAGATCAGACATCCACCTATCCGCGACATGCGGCTCGCTCATTCCTGCCATTCGAGCTCCTGCTCCGCAGCATTCCATAACTCGCAGCGTTTCGCGACATGCCGACGTCTTCGCCATCTTCCCAAGATCGCAGTATTAAAACTTCGGCACCCGCAGTAGGATGATATATCCGATTTTGCCCTCTTCGTCGAGCGGGTCCCCCGTACCACCGTGCATCACTAGCCTTGATTCACGCATAGGTTAACGGAACAGATCATCTTTGCATAACAATCTCCTTCCATGGTGAACCCCTCAGAAGACCTTTCACAGGAGAACAGACAAAGGTCTGGGAGCTCTAGAGTCCCCGATCCTGTCGTTTGGTCGTACACAATCATTCCCTGTCTTGGCATTGTTCTTTCTTCCCTCTTGGCTACCTTTCATCCTTTGTTTTCCACCCTCTCTCCGTGTCTGCCTTGTCTTTAATAATGAATTCCTGACACCTGGTCGAAGTAAATTATTCCACATATCAAATTAAACACGATAACAGCCTTACCACCAGACACTGTCCCGACATCATATATAAGCTAATTCCCCCGATATCTCACGCACACCCAACTACCACGAGTTGTCACAACAATGAGACGCGCCTTGGCTGCAAGCTGAAGGTATCACCCACACGCTTCTTCTTCCTCCACCACCACCCTTTTCCGTCTGCGGTTGGATCTTCTCTCCGCACAGGTAAATTCTCCGCAGTAACCAACCACTAACAAACGTAACATGAATAATTAACGAAGAATTGTCCCATATGGCTATGGTCCCGCTCCATATTAACTCTCAGGCCGCTGCTACGGCAAAAAAAAAACAACTCCCAAACCCCGGCGCCAAAACACAACCAACAGGCCGATCCATCCTCTCACAGACTGGATGCGCATTCGTTATTATCGCGCACCCAAATCAAACTGAAATTTCCCGAACCCAGTTATTCATTTCACATCGATCTACGTTGAACTAGGAAGTACGCCGCTTACGTGCCTACTTGAACACTGGATACCTTCACCTTTAGAACAATAACAGAGGATGTGTTCATAAGATAATAAGAACGGTTGTTTATTTCAACAACCTGTGGTGAATCCTTTTCACCGACCGGTACTAAATGGCCTAGCCCTCTCTTTCCCATCCGCCCGCACGTCCCTACGCCCTCACAACGTGTCTTTCTCCATTCGCTTTGGTAAAATAAATGGCCCCCCTCTCTCTCCGCGCAACGATGTCTGTCATGGTTAGGTAAATAAATGTCCCATAACTTGGGAACCAGCATTGTCCGATTAATATCAACCTTGAAAAGCACATACTCAGGTCCCAGCAAAATACTTGGCATTCAATTAATCGACCAGTGGTTGTCAGGAAACGCTAGTCACAGACAACACACACACAGGGAATGCTGGAATTATAAGATACTGAGTACGTGCCCGTACGTGCGTGCCGTTCGTGCAAAAAAAAAAAAACTTCAGAAAGCGAGCCAGACTAACACAAGGCCGGTTCCTCGCATTCTTAACATAACGCGAGATAATGGTGCAATGTTTTGTGTGGTATTGCGTCTTCTTAACCATGCTACATAGGTTCAAGCGTGATAATCGGTGACCCGGCTAGAATCTACTCTTTTCTGGTCTATGGTCTGCTCGCTATCTCTTGACATAATGTCAATCATCAGACCGGTATGAAAGTCGGAAGTAGGAGTGGGTGAGCAGTCGTGACCTGGTGAGCGGAATGTTCACATGCCATTCCACGAAGTATTATCGCTGGCATTGAGAGGTATCGAGCGATTGTCATAGTAATCGAGAACTGCGGAGGCCTAATACTTCACCACACAAGTGTAATTAAATCCATAATTAATCAGGTTACCTCCCTGTCTTTGGGCTTGCCCATGCATTCGCTGCCATTGCCATTTGCCAACTCCGACCGCCACGGTACTACAGGCCCGGATCGATCCCGATCGTAACCGCAGTGGCGAGCTGACGTCATCGTTCTACGATGGTAGGTGGGTAAGTCCGCCACGTGTCCGGAAAGTTTCGCATATCGCGAAGTTACGATTAGTTCGCAATTAGTTTTAATGGTGGCCTATCTGAATTCATATTAGTCTTGCCAACGTATTTTGCCTTTTCGCTTTGTCAATTTGCCATCGGTCCTAACCGGGTCAAAACGACACGAGAGAGTAGACGTAACAGAGATACATAAGTCACCATAACATAACTTACGCAACAAAAAACCCAAACAAACAAAAAAAACCCTTTCAAAACAACACGCGACAAATCTGCCTCTGTGTTCCGCCTTCCCTGCTTCTCTTACTAACGACGACTCTTGTCCGATTGGTCTCTCGCATTGTGCTGCTCCTGTTCATTCCTTACTTTCATACCCGCGCCGCCACTAAGCACAATCTCTCGTGCAAATATGTCTCTTGATCTGAATCGACATAAGGTTGACATTTTCCTCTCCGCGTATGTCTCTTCTGCTCGGCTATGCAGTCTTGCTGCTTATCGTCGCTCTTCCACTCTCGCGTCCCCTCCACTCGCCGTCTTCTCTGCATCTACTCTCTATTTCTCTGTCTCTCCGTCCCATCGGGCCACGCCTACTGCAGCTCTAAACGTTCCGTTTCTGTTGGCTTTCTGCCGTAATACTCTTAACTAGTCATGGCCCGCCTCCTGTCCCTCTCTCCTGTTTCCTTCTCTAGTCAACTCTGCCTGGTTCATACTTGGTCTCTCCGTCAATTTCCCAATGGCCATAAACTTGGGGAAGCATGTTGCTTGCTCTCGTTCTGCTATTCTAAACCCTTGAAAAGGCACCATATCACCGGCATCTCGTGCCGCTCCCATGATCTGTCTCTCTCTCTCTGTCCCTCTCTCTGTATTCCCTCGGTAGTTCTCTCATCTGCTACTCTCCCTGACCTCTGCACTCTGTCGTTTTTCTCGGATCATAACATGCCTCTCTCGTGCCAACTGGTCCCTACCTACTCCTACCGTCCCTACGCATCCACTAGCTACTGCTCCCGTCACTCACCTCTCATAAGTCACACCTTACCATCACATCCATACACAGCTACCATAGTCCTGTACCCTCTACACTCCATACCAGCCCTCATCTCCTCTCCCTCTCTCAGCCACACACCACACACACACACCACACATCGACTGATCCACACTACAGCACACTCCCACACTACCACCAGCAACACACCCACGATCCTAGCTGTCGTGTCTTTGTCTCTCTCTCGACCAATTGTACTCTCTCGATCTTCATCCGTATCGTCTTCTATCCAGCTCTCTCGAAGTCATCTACTGTTCCTTCCTCGCAGTCTCTCCTCCGTCTCTTCTCTCTCCTCGCTGCCGCTTCTTTCCTTGGTGCTTTGTCTCGTCTCTCCCGCCTGCTACATCCAAAATGTCATGTATACTGTCTACTCTACCCTGTACACCCTCTCTCCGATATTCCTACTAAACTCACATCTTGCGTTCACACGTTGTCCATACTTTATATACAAATACTACCACCCTGCGTTGTTTACCCAATTTCTGTCTCGCTATTTCCTGTCCTCTTCTCTTGTCCGCGTCTTCTGTTTGGTCATGATAGTGTTCATCTCTCTGTCCTTCTCTAAATTTTAGTCTGGTGCGGAGCATACCAGCTTCACTTGATGTACCGAGTATACTTCATCATACTTCGTGCGCACCCGTGCTTCTTCATACTGGTCTCAATGTCACCATCCTATCTACTTTGGTGTGCACTTGTCGTCATCCCTCATAACTAACTCGCGCTACAGACCGATCTCGCGTTATAAACCTCTTCTAGCAATCTATCACGATAGAATCTACTTCGAGCTATCGGTCTACATCTTCTCTACACTCGTTCAATCCGCTGCTCCTGCCTGTGCCCGTGCAACTCGCCTGGTCTCGTTCTGGTTCCTCTTTCTTCCCTCCTACTCGTGCCATCTCGTCTCCCTCTCTATGCGCATGCGTGTCCTGTCTTCTACTCTGTCGTGGTTCTGTACATGTCATCGCTCTCTCTCTACATCCTTGGGAAGCTCCCTTGTGTCCTCTCTCTCTAACTTACGTCCTCATCCTCTGTACCATACTGCTCATCGATTACTCCATGTCTCCTCTCTCTGTCTGTCTCCTAAGCTCATACTGTATTTGGCTCATAAGTCTGTCCCATGTCATCTTAGTATCCTCGTCTACCCACGCCCGGTCTCTCTCTCCTGAACTCTCAACACTTATCCTGTCCCTCTCTCTCTGTCTCTGCGATCTGATATCTCTACACATCGACATCTCTACTCACTCTCACACCTCCCTCACCTCTGTGCTCCTGATCCATACGTCCTACACTCACGATCCACACCCTCGATACCACCATCTACTCCTCACGTCTACTCCTGATCTCCTCTCTCTGTGTACTCTCGTCTCCTCTTGATCGTTACTCTCTGTCCCTCTCTCTTGTGGCTGTGCTGAGTCTCTACTTACTGTCTCGTTCTACTCTTCCCTCTGCTACGTGTCCTCTCTTGTACTTCTTCGCTCTATGGTCATAGTCTGGTGCTCATACTCCCCGTCTCTCTCTCCTCCTTACTCTCGTTACTCCTAGCTGTCTCCTCTTCATATCTTTGTTCTCTCTGTCTCTGCTCCTGCTCATCCTGTGCTGCTGTCTGCTGCTCTCTCGCGCTCGGGCTCCTCTCTCTCCTCCGCTCTCTGGTCCCTCTCTCTTGTCTGTCGTGCGACTCTACTGGTCCACTGTGATCCTCCTTCCTGCTCACGTCTACGCTCCTCCCGTCCTCCGTGCTCCCTCTCTCTGATGCTACATGTGTTCTCCATGCTCTCTTGCTACCTCTCCCTCTGGACTACCTTATCCGCCAAGTGACGCCTCGCTACCTCTCCTGCTCTGCCGTGTGGTCTCTAATCTCTCTCTTGTCTCTGCCTCATAGCGAGTACCCTAGTCTACTGGTTCTCGCCAGTCTCTTCTCTATCGCTCCCTCGTCGCGCCCTCTACATGTGTCTGTCTGTCATTCTTTCTTACTCTCACCCCTGGGCTGCTGCCGCCTCCGTCCGTCACTGCTCCTCCGTACTCTGGTCTCTCTCTCCCCTTCTTTATACCCTCTATGTACTCACTCGTTCGCCTCTCTCTCTCCGTCTCTCTACGGTCCCTAACCTTCATCGCGATGGTGTGCTGTCCGTGTCTCATCCCTCTGCTCCGTACCTACATGCGGTCTCATGTCCCTCTCGGTCTACGCGTGTCCGTGTCCGCTTGTCAGCCCGGTCGCTGCTCTCTGCTCTCTCTGCGTGTCCCGTCTGTCTCTGTCTCTCTCTGTGTCCGTCTCTCATTAATCTCCTGCTCTTCTCTCGTGTCTCTGCTGTCGTGCTGTTGTCTTCTCTCTCTCTCTGCTCCTCTCTCTTCTCTCTCTCTCTTCTCCCTCTCTCTCTCGTTGCTCTCGCTCCTCTCTCTCTCGTCTTCCCTGTTCACCATCTTGCTTCTCGGCGTCCCTCTACTGCCCTCCGTCTACTTCGAACCTGCTTTTCTGTGTTCATCTCGTGCCGGACTCAGTCGTAGCAACTCTACATCTAGTGGTACTGAGTACACTCAGTCTCCGTACTGATACGCTGTCTGTTCTCTGGTACTATTCAGTCTCTCCTCTCCTCTCGTCTCGTACCCATCTCTTCTGAGTTTTCCTCTCACTCCGTCACCCACCTACTCTTCTCATGGTCGTGCACGTTATAAACAGCTCATTTGACTCACAGTAGTCCCTGCACTACTATGCCTGTGTGTACTATCTCTCGTCACATACGTAACATGCAAAATAGTGTGTAGTCTGTACTACTCGCAGATCCTGTCTTCCTGCTCCCCTCTCCTCTCCGCACTACACTCTCGCTACTACTAACCTATGCAGTCTCACTCTCTCATCTACCCGCCGCGCTCTCGTCCATACCTAAGTGCATCCATATCCAAATACATTCTGCTGGACATGGTGATACATCATTTTGGTGACATCTTTCACCTTTCCCGTCGCCCGTGCCCTCGCCGTCGAGTCCTCCTCCCCACCTCGCCATCCTTTCACTCTCTCCTGTGAGTACTCTCTGCGTTGTCTGTGCTGTCCTCTTCCTCTCCCTCTCTGTCTTCTCCTACTGTCGCACTCTCTCACCTCGTGTACTTCTGTCGACACATAGTCTCTCTCTCTCTTCAACGAGTCCTCCCTGGCTGCTCTCTCTCTGCTTCCGCGCTTCTTCCGTTGCTCTTGATGCTTGTCCTACATACCTCTGCATCCGTAGAGTCACCTCATCTCAGTCCTCGATCCCATCACAGCCGCTCTCGTCATCATACTCTCTCTCCCTCCTAGCTCACTGTCGCTCATCTTCTCCGATCTCTACTCTCTCCTTCACCTGCTCGTCGAGTCACTGCGACTGCAGGCTCGCCGTCTTTCGTGCACTGTCTGTACATGACCATGACTAGCATACTCAAGCCAGCCTCCGCGCTCTGCCGTCGGTCCCGCTTTCTTACCCTACCCGAGCTTGCTCCTCACTCGCTCGCGTTTCGGCGTTCGCCTTGTCTCTCGGCCTCTGTGCTCTCTCACTCTCGTCTCTCGTCTCTGCTCGTTCCTCTTCCCTCTCTCATGTGCTCTGTCCTGTTCTTCTCCTGCGCTTGGTACGTTTTCTCGTCTCTGTCTCTCATCTCCGCCTCTGTTCGCTCCGGCCCTTCTTCTCTCCGTCCTCGAGCTTTCCCTTCTCGCTCTCCGATCTCTCTGGTCGCTTCTCTCCTGGTTCCCCTTCTTCTGTCGCGTTGCCTGTCTCTTCTTCTGATCCGTGTCCACCGTTACTCCTCTCTCTCCTCGTCCTCTCCCCCAGGTCGTCTCTCAAGATGCTCTCGGATCTCCTCCTTCCAGCCACGCTGTCCCCAGGTCTCTCTTCCTGCTTCCTCCCTCGTGGCCCCCATCCCTCGGCACAGGGAAGTCATGCGTCTTGTCGTCTCTCTTGTCCGGTCTACTCTGTGGATCTGTCTCCTTCTTTCTCTCTCTGGCGTAGCCCTCCTCTTCTCGTCTCGTCTCCTGTCCCCTTACTCTACTCGTGCTCTCCGTACTGCTCTCGTCGCGTGCTCTTCTCCTCTCCTGCGCTCTGCTTCCTCCTCTCCGCTTGCCACCTCCCCCTTCGAGTGGCGCTTCGAGAAAGGTTGCCGATCTGATGGCGTCGTCTGCTTCGTCTCTCCTTCCGGTCGTCTGCATGTTGATCATGCTCCGTCCGCCGTCTCCTGTGTCCTCTCTTCCTGATGTCCGCTACATGCGTCTCTGCGTGCCCAGTGTCCCTCCTCTGCGTTGTCCGCCTGTGTCCCCCGTTCTTCGTCTCTCCTCCCCCCCCTGTCCCAGCGCGCTCATCGCTGCGGGAGCATCTACTACCGCCGGCGTCGTGCGTAACTTGTCATCGTCGGCTCTCGCACTCGATGGTCTCTGGTCTAGTCTCTCTGCCGGCCGTCTCGTCCTTCTCCTCTCTCTCTCTCCGCTCTCTGTCCCGTCTTCTCTATGTCTGTACTTGTCTTCTCTCTCTCATGTCCCTCTTCTCGTACACCTCGTCTCTCTCTGTCTCTCTCTTCAGTCCCTCTCTCCCCGTCCTCTCTCTCTCTCCCCGTCCTCTCTTGTGTCGGTCTCGTCCTGCTGTCTGTCTGTCTTGTGGTTGAGGCTCGGTTGCGTCTGTACGGTTGCGGTTTGGTGCATCCCTCTCTCTTCTGGTTGCCTTGGTCTTCTCAATAAATACCCTCATCGTGCAAACGAAGATACGGAAAACGACCTCCTCTGCACTCCTAACTACTGTCGTTCGCAGTCGCGACATGAATCACATTAATGTCCCTCTAAACAACGGTTGGGGCTAACTAACAATGTTACTTCAGAAAAACCTCACCTACGGGGACCTGAATGGTGGTTTGCGAATTTCCACAGCCGTAACACTACCCCTCCCCTTTTTACAGGACTCGTCCCGACGTCTGTGCATAGATTCTCCTGCTCGTCGTTTGTTCTTCATCTCTCCTCTTTGTCATTCAGTTGCTTCTCTCTTCAGTCTCTCCCCTCATGGTACGTTTTACCCTACGGATCCCTGAAGTGCCGACATCTGGTATATCGTGTCACAAAAAATAAACTTAGAGTTGGCACTCGGAGAGTTGCAAACCTCCGCCGCAAATACGGCTGGTCCACTCAAGTGATACCTATATTATCTATTCATTAAATTATGAGTCAGCAGTGCTGACAGTTATAGTTTCTTTTCTACCAACAATTTTTTTGGGCGGGGGGGGGTGTTGGAAATCACTTAAAAACATGTAGAGATGCAAAAAAAAGAAATCGAAATTTTGTTGAAAAAAAAGTTTGCAAAAATAAAATAAAAAAATTCTCATTTTTTTGGGTGGGGGGTGTAACATTTTTTGGGGGGTGGGGTTGAATCCACTTTAAAACATGTAGAAATGCAGAAAAATAAAAAATTTCTGATATTTTTTGGGGGGGTGGTGTCTGTCCTCCGTCCGTCCTCTTCCCTCTCTCATCTCATCCGTCTCTCTCTCTCCCCCTCTCTCCTCCCCCCCATCTCTGTCTTCTTGTCTTAACGTAACTCTCTCGCTCCTTTCATCTGCCGCGTCGTGTCTGTCGTCTCGCTGTCGTCCTGTCTCTCTTCTTCCGCGTCTCTCTGTCCCTCTCGTGCTGTGTCTGTCGCCTCTCTCTGTGTCTGTCTGTCTCTCGTCTGTCTGTCTCTGTGGCTCTCGTCTCACCACGTCTCTTACTCTCATACTCGTAACGTCTCGCTAGATAACCCATACATACTCTCCTATCTCTAAGTTCTGTTTCTCTCTTCTACTCAAAGATGTAATCATGATCAATCTTCTCTTCTGCTTCCTGTTCTGTTGGTGTCGTCTGTCTCGTGTGCGCGCGTGTCTCTCTCTCTCTCCGTCTGTCTGTCCCTCGGTGCTCCCAATGTTCTCCACACGATTCTCTCATCTGTCATGTCATCTTGGTACACCGTCTCTCAGCGTGTAACCCCCTCCCCACCAAGTGTCTCGTCGTCATACCTCGCTCAAGAAGTTGTTTTCGCCCTCTAGATCTTCCTCGTGTGACTCAAATTCACTAATCAGACAATACATCTCATCCTACGAACTCTCGTGGTTTGATAATCTCTGTCATTACGTCACTCCTCCTCCCTCTTCTCACCTCATCGTCCAGGTGCATGTCTTGAGAGATCTCCTCTGTGATGGGCTTGAGTTAGGTCTAACTCTCCTATACATACCTAACGATCATAACCTTCCACCTCCTCTCTCTGTGTGACGTGTCTGGTCCCGACTCTGTACATGTAATATCATTGCCGTGTCGTCATGCGATCATCTCTTCGTCCCTGTCTCTCGGTCTCGCTCACTGTTCATCATTGTTCCAACCTCATCCATCATATAGAGTTCCTGTGAACCTTCTTAACTTTACCCCGTACTAACCATGGCCCAGGGATATCTACATGATTCCTGCATGGTGACATAGATCTCACTCTCACAGTCCATGGCGGCTCTTCATCGGCTGCTCTGCCCTCTGCATGTCCGCCCTGCTCGTCTGTGTCGTGGCTCGTATGCTCTGCCTACATCATCTCTCGTCTCTTCTGTCCCTCCTCCTGAGTGTCTCTCTGCTCGTCTGTCTCGCTAACGTCTCTCCGGCTTCTCTTCTCATCTCTTTCAATCTCCGGCGCGTCATGTGGAAACTGATCTGGTACCCTCTCTCATGGCGTCTCGTCTGGCTAAAGTCATAGATTCTAGTCTACATCATCCGTGCTGCACTCGTCCTCTCTTCCGCGTCGTCAACGATGTGCCCGTCCTACTCTGTGTCCTGTCCGGGCGTCTCTCCATGTCCGTGCTGTGTAGCGCTAGTCCAACCCATCTACCATGCCTGTTGGTCAGCACTGATACAGTGCTCGTTGCAGGCAATCTCATCCACAGGCTCCGCTATTACTACTGTCACACCTCCTTGTGCCCCGTCCATCTCCTCTGTCCTCCTGTGTCATACTCATCGTCTCTCTCTCTCCTTGTGCAGAGATCCCGTGGCGGCTGTACTGTCCTAGGCCTTTTCCCTGCCGCGTCCATCATCATCTACCATTCTGCCTCTCTCGTCTTCATAGCTTTCGGCCTAGCTCTCTTGGATGCGCTTATGCACATTGTGCTCTCTGCTCTCGTCTGTGACGGCGTCTTCCTCCGTTCGTGGTGTCTGGGCCTACCTCGCGTACGCGCCGTGCTCTCTCCGACTCTTACCCTCTGAGCTCTCTGTCTCTCTCTCGCTCATACTCTCTCGTCCCTCTACTCCCCTTCGTGCCTCCTCTCCTCTCTCTCTCGTGACCTTACCTCTACTCGCGCTTGTTCTGTGTGCAAATAGATCCTCTGTATCCGCCCTTCGAGTCATTACATACTCTTCTCTGTTCTTTCTTCTTCATCTTCTTCTGTCCTCTCCCCATCACTATATACCCCCTCCTCCGCTAACTCCCCCCTTCTCATTCTCCTGTTTTTCTCGTCTAGTACCTCCTATCTCTTGCGCCTCTCGTGTCGTACTCTCTCCCTCTACTCTTCTGAGACCCCTACGTTCCCTTCCCGGCAGGCGGAATGAGGGAGGCTAGCGTTCCTGTGCCTGTGAGCTCTTATACTCCGCATCATGTGCTCTCCTCCTGCGTCTGCTCTCTCTTGGCCCCTCCCAGCCACGTTCAGCGTCTCTCTTTCCCAAGTGCCTGTCCAGCGTGCTCCCTAGCACTGTCTCTCTGCGATCGCCCCTCGTCGTCACGCCTCGGGTGCGTCTCTCTTGTTCCCTGTCTCTATCTCCTTCCGTTCTCTCTGTGTCTGTCTGTCTGTCGTCTCGTCTCTCTCTCCCCGTCTCTCTCTTCTACTCGGATCGTGCTCTCCGGGATCGGCCTCTCTCATAACCTCCTGTACTCTCGTCCCTGTACTACTACTCTCCTGCTGTAGTCTGTACCCTCGCGCCGTCTCTCTTCACGACAAGCGCCCTCTTCGCTGTTCAATACCTCTCAGTCTCTCTCTTCATACTCATCTCATTCGTACTCGCTCTGTGTTTGGGTTCCGTCTCTCCTGCACTCGAATGGTTCGTGGCCTCCGCACCAAGTCTTCTCTGTTCTCTGTGCCTCTTCTTGTCGTCTGTCTGATCTCTCTCTGTCCGCCTCTCTATCGTGTGGTGCATGTCCGTCGTTCCTGGGCTGTCCTTCCGTCTCTCATGCTCTACCCTTCTCTCTCCTCACCCGTCTTCTGGCATCTCTGTCTCCTTTTCTGCGCTCCACCCTGCGTGGTCTCGTCTGCGATCTCTCTCTCCCCGCTCGTCTGCTCTCTCTCTCTTCACGCATGCTCTCTCCCTGTCCTTACATCTCATGCATCGTGAGTCTGCCTCTCTACTGGCTGCACTGCTCCTGGTGCTCATACTCTAGGTGCTCACTGTTTGCGTCCTCTGTCTCGGTCTTTCGCTCGTTTTCCTCTTTCCTGCGTCTGCCGCGCGTCACCCGTGCCCACATACTCTCTACCACTTCTCTCGCTCCTCCTCCTCGTGCTTCCACTGTCTCGCCTCTCTCGCTCCCTATCCCCTCCCGCATCATTCTTTGGATCCCTCCCTCTACCTCGTGCCTCTAGTGTCGCTGTATTCCTCGCCTCCGCTCCCATCGCCTGCATCCTTAGCCCCGTGTGCCCGTGTGCGTGTCTCTACTCTCTCCTGTGTACTCGCATCTTCAGCGATAATCGACCTTTTCTGCTAGCTCACGCCTCCCGCATGCCCGTCTCTCTGTACACAGCTCTGCTCTCCCTCTCTTCCCATCATCTCATCCACAGGTTTCTGCTTCTTCTGTACCCTCCCACCTCAAACTCTACGCATGCTCATCACTGTTCTCACTCTCTCTGCTCCCTTCTTAACCTCACCCTAACCGTCACCCTTACACTGACCCCCTGTCCCTGTGCCTTGGGCTCTCTGTCGTTACCATCTGCCTCTCCTCTTCCCTACATCACTCATCCGTGCTACCCATCTGCGATTCCACTCTGTCTCCTCTTCGCGTCCTCTCCTCCTCATCTCAGCACCACAGACTCCTCCTTCCTCTGCTCTCTCACTCACTCACCAAGCACAACATGTTTTCACCTCAACCCTCACATCACTCATTCACACCTACACACACCTCTCTGAGCGTCTGCCATCCTGTTGACTTACATCCTCTGATCTACTACGGTGCGTGCTCTCCAGCCCGTCTTCGCTCCCGTTCTCTCATCCCTCCTCCATCCGCTACGCTTCTCTTGTTAAATGTCTACGTAGCTTAGTACTGCGGTTCTGCCCACTTACATCTCACCACAGTGCTCTGTCTCACTCGTCCCATTTAATTAAACTGGTAACTCTTATTCTTGCCTACCTAAGTGCTTCACCACATCCCCCTGACTCTACATTCCATTTCCATCCGTGCCCCCGATTCTGTGCGACTTCTCCCCTCTCTCTCCGTGCCCCTCTCATGTTACGACCTCTCTCTGTCGTCGTTACTGACCTTAGTCTCCTGCTTCTACATCTCCCCGTCTCTCTCCGCTCCCTATACTCGTCTAGTTCCCATCCTGTCCCTGACCAAAGGGATCTTCCACTCGCTTTGTCTCCAGGTCATGTCCTGTTTCTCCTCCGCCTACTGTTACGCATAGAGCTTGCTTTCTTCGTTTCTAATTTCTCGTTCTCTCTCTACTCCCTCCGATGATCTTCTCTGCCTGCCCTCTCTCTCAGCACCAGCGCTGTTCTCTCGTCTCTCTGTCTCTCTCTCTCGGCTAACTGCGCCTAGCTCGCGCCACTCTCTCTTCGCATCCTCCTGCCCTCGTGACATGCTGTCATTGCTCGCTGCACGCGTTAACTCGCGTCTCCTCCTTTTGGGGACTCTGTCTGGTCTTTCATATTCCCCTCTTCGTGCCTGGACTTCTACGCTCTTCTCTTGCTCGCTCCCCCAGTCTCGTCTCTTCCACCCCAGTGCCGCCATGACGTTCCATCCCCTCTCTCTCTCTCCTCATGCGCATCTCCCTCACCATCCGTCAATACTTCGCACGTCCCTGGACTGGGCTTCCTCCCTACGTCTGACGCATCCCTTGCTCCTTCTCCTGTTGCTAGCGTCTCACTACTCCATACGGCTCCGTCGCTCCGGTTTGTCGTCGTACCCATCCTGGTCCCATCCGCCTCTGCTCTCCTGTGCCTAACCTGTTCGTGTCTCTCTCTCTCTCCATGTCTGTCTGGCTCGTCTCTCTCTTCACTGTTGCCCGGGGTGGGCTGTCTGTGCGGCCGTATCGGTACATTCATCCCTGCCTCGGCCGTTTCGATCCCGTGCTCTTCTACGTCCCCCTCTCGTCATGCGTCTCACCTTCTCTCGTCGGTGTGCTGCTGCGTTCTGTCACACGTCATCCTGGCCAATCGTCTGCTCTGCCTCCTGTGGTGATCCTCCCTCGTCTCTTGATCCTCCTCTGCATATGTCGACCTCTACTCATCGATCGTTCCGTCTCGCGCCTCTCGGCCTTTGGTCTCTCTGTCGCCCTGTCGTCTCTCTCTCTGTCCCCTCGTCCGGTCTGCTCTCTGTCTGCCGTTCCTCTACCCTATCTGACATCCCTGCATATGTCTCACTGAGCGTAGCATCCATGAGCGTCCTACTGCGCATACTCTCTCACTGATTCCACCGTCCTGGGCTACTCTGTCCCTCCTCTCTGGTCGGCCTCTTGCATGCTCCCGCTGGGTCCGACCGTGTCTATCTCCCTTTCGTCACTCATCCGACCTACCGCGTGCCGCTCACTCACTTCGTGGCCGTGCTTTCCCTTCCCCACAATACGTATACCATTTCACCTACGCCTCTCCTCGTGCGGCACTCTGCCCGCGTCCCTCTCTGTGCGTCTCACTCCAATCCACGGTCGCGCTGCTCTGGTATAGCTGAGTCTGCATCAGTCTCTCCTCTACCTCCACTTCCATCCTAACCGTACTCACCCTCCTACCACCCGCGGTCTCCTTTTCCAGCACACGGTGGGCGCATCCTTCTGCACTCCCTGTCGTTCAATCACCCTCACCAGCACTCGGAACAACCACCGGGGATTCGTGTGCTCCCTCGATGCTCTCGCGGGTCTCGCTCTCCCTGTCTCTCTCTGCCTCTCTCTTCTACCCCCCAACTCTCCGCGTCCCTCCTCCTCCTCCTGTCTCTGGTCTGCTAGCTCCTCTGTCCGCTCTCTCCTCCGTACTGTCTCTCATCGCTCTTGTCTGCTCGCGTACAGTCCTCTCTCGACTCTCATCCCCACGTTGGGTCTCTGTGATCCAGCTTCTAAGGGTCGCTACTGTCACTCTGTCCCTCCCTTGCCTTCCTGCGTACTCGATGCGTCATCCTCCTGTGCCCTCTGCTCACCGGTGGTTCCTTGAGCTACGCTGCTTGCAGTCTCTCGAACCTGTTCCGTCTCTACTTGATCTGTCCATCTACTCTCCGTTGTCGTTGCTGCGTGTTGCTCCCCTTGCACCCCGTCCTTTATCGTGCAGTCTCTCCTTATTTTCTCTATCTCCCGAGTCTTCTATTACATTTTTATTTCTATGTTACTTCGTGTCTATAGTTTCTTCCTGGATCTTTGTCCTTTTTGCTTTTTCGGACGTCGTCAGCCTCGCGTCTCGTCCTTAACACGTTGTCAGTCACCCGCGGCCCGTTATTATTTCACTGTCTGCCATTTTCAGGTTTGCCCTAATTGTTGTTTCATCCGACGAGTGATGTCTATCAAGTCCCGCACTACGAACATTATTCCCTGTGGTGCTGTCACACATCCCACCTCATTGTGCTGTTCCACTTCTTGGCTCCTTTTGAACCGTTCCTCCTCTCGGAACTTTCTGAGTTCTTCATTCTCCCTCCG
>JAXMNL010001662.1:0-17625 GCA_035128595.1 Eptatretus atami
GGAGGGGTTTTTTTTTCAACCTCAAGGTCAATTTATATATCATCAATTTTCAACTTAAAATCGTCGTTTACATCCTGTTAACTTGAAAGTTGGACGGATTTGCGATAGTGCCCACTGAATAGGGAAAGCACTATTAGAGTAAAAGGTCAAATTCATCAAGGTCAAACTTATAAACATCAATTTCAGCTGAAAAAATCATTTTCATCGATTGCCTGACTTGATTATGATGTCAATTACAACTAAAGACATGGGAACAATTGATTATCCATGGCAACCTTTTGAGAGAGTATTGGCTCTACACACGCTTTTTCTTGTCTTCTGTCGTCTGTCTTTTATCGCCTACAGTCACAATTTAACTGATCTCACAAATCACCACACTGCAGAGTTCGTCATAAGGAAGAAGCATTGTTTGGGTCAAAAAGTCAACATCGCAAAGGATCACAACTAAGGTGGGATTTTCTAAAATCCTCATTTTCATCCGATTGACTGAAATGAAGATGATTTGATTCAGGTCACTGAATTCACACAGCAGATTTATGGGGTCACAGGACAAAGTCAACATTAGGCCAAGGTCTACAACTAAGGTGGTATTTCTAAAATCTTCATTTCATCCCATTGATTTGAAATTTGAAGAGGATTGCATATCAGGTCACTGAATAAACCACCAATATTTTGAGGTCCAATTTGTTTTATGGATTTGCAATGTCGCGTCTCGCCACCGTCTTTTCTTTTTTGTGCTGTTTGTCCGCACAGAACTGCGTTTTTCTCCACATCTGGTTCGGATTGGTTGAAATTTCACATGGAGACTACCATGTAGTATGTTTTGTGGAAACATGACGTCTATATCCGTGGTGTGGCAGCCATATGGGAAAATGGAAAAGCTTGGACCTCTGTATCTTGAACTGCAACAGAAAAATGAAATGGCACTGGCGAGATTCTTCATGGGGAATGAGTGTAATTTGTTATTTTAATAGTAAATGTATATGTGATCACTCTGATCAGTAGAAATTTTTGAGGCGCTAGGATAAACAGGATCCACGAAAAAAAATTAATACGTCGTCAGTCACTTGATTCGGCAGCCATATGTTAAAAAAAAACAACCTTAAAAAATTCTCTGAGTGGCTGAACAGATCGAGCGAAACTTAACACGTGACGCCCGCTCATGAATAAATGTTCACACCTGTCATTGGTATATTGGTTTGGCAGCCATATTGGATTTACCCTAAAACTATAAAAAATTCTTCTCCAGAACGGCTCAACAAATTGAGGGGAAACTCATACAATGTTCCCAACCATGAGTACAAGTTTGTTCAAATAGATTTGCAGTCAAATGGTTTGGCAGCCATATTGATGAAGAAAAATAATATGAAAGGCAAAGCCTAGAACGAACTGTAGTAGAATCTTCTTGTACATTCGAGGCGCAATTTCCAGTTACTTCGCCTGGATTCGGGATCAAGCGATCAATAAATTGTAAATCACGATTAAAAATTATTTTGTGATAGATCGGGGAATTTTAATAAAAAATATGTAGACTAAAACTGTGGAGTATTTATCTCTAGTTTGTTGTTATTTATTAGTCATAAAGTGTGATGGTAACTAGAGATCAATAATTATTTGGCATTCTAAACAGATAAATACGCAATTACTCAACATTACCTTCACAAAATAACGACCGCTAGAACAGGATCCATCTGAAAAATAAATATACACAACATTATACCTCAACATTACCTTCACAACACTACATACACCATGCCTAGAACAGAGATCATACTGAAAAAAAAAAAATCCTCACATTACCTTCACCAAAACAACGTACACCGCCGAGACAGATCTCACTAAAAAATAAATATATTACGCACATTACCTTCACAAACAACAAACTACACACGCTAGAACAGGATCTCATCTGAAAAAAAAAAAGCCTCCAACATTACCTTCCACAACGACAACTACACCGCCAGAAAGGAGGACTCATTAAAAAAATAAATATACATCACATACTTCACAACGACACTACACATTCGCCTAGAACAGGTCTCATTAAAAAAAATTATATACTTGAACGAGAATGCTTCTAACATTCGCTCTTGACTTTACCTATAAACTTGTTCACACTTATACGTCCAATTCAGTACTTCGCCTGGATTCGGGATCAGCGATCAAATAATGTAAATCACGATAAAAATTATTTTTGATAGATGCGGAGTTCTTTGATAAATCATGAGGTAAATAGACACCATGTCGATATTATTTGGTCTTTCAGTGCTCCGACGATGCCGTTTATCTCCCGGCATGCATCATCCCATGGCAAAACCGGAAACAAAAGATAACCAGAAGCAAAAAAAACCGAAGTCAAAGGGTCATAGCAACACACGATTCCAAATGCCATGGTTATGTGTTGTCTGTTTGTTGTGTTCCTTCTCTTCATTGCACGCTAAGTAAATTCACAAGATGAAATAAAACCATCGTGTTTATTACACGCACAGCGTTTTAAAAAAAAACCGGAAGCAAAAGGGTCAGCCAACGACACGGATGTCGAAATCGTAGGGTATGTGTTGTGTTTGTTATTTCCTATTCTCCATTCACGTACGTTAGTAGAAGCTAGTACTCGCTATTAATAATTTTTCTTGGAACCGTTAATCAATCGACATGAACTTACATTTATGATTTAGCGTGATTGATGATGCATGTTTAGAATATCAACTAATGAATCGGACACATGGTCTGGCAGCCAAGAATGATTTAATTTTTTGATAGTTTGTTTTTGTTGACTCAGCTCACTTGGCTGCCTGTGGTTTGAGCTAGCAGGAGAGTAGCAGCTGAAATGCAAATTCTATCCAGGTCCTCCTGAATGATTCATCTTCGCTTTTTCTTGTTTGGTTGCTTCTGATTATCCAATGCAGGACTGACCTATTGTCTTTCCATTGATTTGAATTGATATATTTTAATCCCATTCGAATTCAATTGAATAATGAAATATATAATAATAAAAAAACTGTCATGGGTCATGGTCAGTTCCGATCAAGCGGGACGTCTTGATCCCCGAGTCCACACTGCCAGCAGTTATAAAGTGGCATGTATATATGCTCTTTTAATTACCGAAACACAAGCACACAAACACATGCAAAATACACACACAAACTACACAACACACAAAAAGCAGGTCCTAAGAGCGTCGATCTATTATTTAATTTTTCTTTTGTATCTTGCAGGATTGAAATTAAGCAATAGACTGGACGAACTCGCATGATAAAAAATGCCTGCCCCCCGGAGAGTGTGCCCTCTCCGCATAAAAAAAAATATACGCCATGTCTCCCATCTTCTACTTCCAAAATGATCACCCTCTTTCCTCCCTCCCTCACCTATTTTTGTTTCAATTCCTTTTTTCCCCCTTCCTCTTCTTCCTGTTTCATTCAGGCTTTTTCATCCTTCAGTGGCTTCCACCCCTCTTTGATTCCCTCACTTCTATTCTGTTGTTGGTGTTCCCCTTTCCCCCATTTTGTTCCCTATCTTCTGCTCTCTGTCTTTATGAGCCTACGTCTGGTGTTGGCTTTGGGTTAGGGGTGGTTGGGGTCCTAGGTCTTGCGTTTGAGCCCTCGTGGAATGCTGAATTAACACAGGGGGTTTACTCAGCCTATACCTTTTGAGTCGGCGAAATTGATACCAGTGTACGGTCAGGGTGGTGCCCAGTTAGAACCGGTACATCGTCCCTGCGGTCGTAACGAGCGACTAAAGGTTAGCACAAGAAGGCATCCGCCATAAAAATTCCTCAAAAAGGAACCAGATTGTCATGGGGCCGCAAGGCTAACCCCGCTCTCACAGGAAATGGCGTGTGTGTGGTGTGTCTCATGAGCTTCAATCATGAATACAAAAAAAAACGGTCTGAGATTGCTTCTGTAGAAATGTCAAAGAGTTTTGAAAACCCTCCTTTTTTATTTTTTATTTTTTATCAACATATGTCTTTCCCGCCTTGTCATACCTTCCATATTGAGGTGTGTGGGGTCGTAGTGTTATGCTGCGTGGACAACGACCCTTGGAGTGGTCTTGAAGAATGGAATGGAGGGTCTTGAAAAACATGAAAATCTAGACCTGTAAAAAAGTACCTCCCACTACCCCAAGCTTAGAACGAGGGGAAAACAAGCAAAACTAGATCCTCGCCCTTAACGATGACGTCCATCAAAAACGGATATACGTCATTGTGAGTTTATCAGGTTTGCAATAAATTATCTGCTCACCATGCCGTGGCTTGATCCCCCCGAAACAATTCAACAGCGTTTGCCTAGTCTTCGGAGTAATAGGAATAGCGATTTCCATTAGCGGCGATATTTTGAAGTCATAGCATTTTTTATCTGAGGAATTTGTCAAAATCGGCAGATTACATGTCTGACGCTGGGTTTTTACTAATATGCCATAGTTTCAGGAAGTTTAGATGAAAACTGAGCTGTGAAACAAAAAAGTCCACAAGAGAAGATGAAGAACAACACGGGAGTAAGGACTAAGAGATCCTCCACGGCTAAAAATAGCACATGTCATTTCTTGAACACAAGGTCTTCGAGATGAGGAATTGTTGTGGCGGCGGTCGTGGATAAGACACCGGTGGAGCAGTGGAGTCGTCTCCCACCGAACCCCCGGAATGTAGACTCGTAGACTCCGACACTACCAACAGCGTCACGGTCCTTAGCGGCACCCGTGGTCACCATATATTTTACGGCGTGGGTAGGTTAATTGCCTAATCAATATACCTAAGACCAGTCGCCAATAAACGGGAAAACCACACCCGACCGACTTGTCACACCACGGTCGCTACACCGACTCGATCGCAACGAGCGGAGATACCAAACCGCCCGGCCAAATAACAATTATGGCACAAACAGCCTTACTAATTTCAAACCGCATATGCTAGGCATGGAGAAAAGACAGAAACGAGCTGTTTAACCGGGTTATAAACAAAATGGGAGCGGACAACAAGCAAAGTATCCGATAAAAGAGGGGAGGAAAAAATGCATAGAAAAGCACCTTAACAACCTACTTAAAGCGGGCCACGGACAGCACACGCAACAACAGAATGGACCCCGTGGTCTCTTAGTCGTAGAGCGGGCGGGGTGCCTCCCCTCGTGCAGTACACCGACCCGAACACCCACGTGGACTCAAACCCACACCACGACCCTGGTGCTCGGTCACAGACGCCCTCCAAAGGACCAAGACCGTCAACCACGCACCCCGACCGTCCGCAGAGCCCTCGTCGACAACTCACAGCCACGACGACAACCGTCGGCACTCGCCCACGTACTCTTCTGCGAACCCTGTCATGACAACCACTCACTCTTTTTGAGGTGGAGGGTTCTTCCTCGCCACTCCCTCCTGTTGACGAGGGTTGTCGGCAACTCGGTGGTTCATCCTCCGTTGCTGGGGCGGCGCTGTGTTGGCCGCCATTCCGGAGGAACGTCATGCCCGCCTGGGGCGAGCTCGATCTACGATGAGGCTCCCCCACGCCTCACCCAAAAACAAGTGGGCAATGGCACCGATCGAGTGCAGGACCGGCCGTTGTAGTGGTTGGTTGTAAAATATTAATAAACCTAACAAAAAAGAACTCGTAGCACACACAGAATTCCCATTAGACATAGGCGTGGATCTAACTTAAACACGTACTTATCGAAATAGAATACGGGATCTGGCTTTTGTGTGCACCAAGGTTTCCAAACCGACAGTATACACGGTGTCTTCTGTCGAATGGTTTCCGAGTTAACACACACAACACACACACACACACACACACACACACACACACCACACACCACACCACACACACAACACACACACACCACACACACACCCTGTATATCTGGTTAAGGAAACAGTGAACTACTAATGGGTGCTTGGTTCTCGCAGAACTGCTGTACAGTCTAAGGGATTTATATTGTGCTGGACCACTGACCGAGCGGCTAGACCTTTGCAAAATATAATTTGTTTAATATTTAGATCGCTGCATGGATTGCACAATCAGGACGTTGCACCACTAATAATATTACACAAAAAATAAAAAAAAATCTGTTTGTTAAAATAAGGAGCACAAAACACAATTGCCATTTGATACTGTACGTTTGCACACAGAAGGAAATTCGCAAACCGAAAGAACTCCAAATATAATTGACCGGCCAAAACCAAAGGAATGGCCAAATAAAATAACTGCATTGTTATTTCAAAATAATAACCCTCAAGGCGGAAGGCGAGACAACAAACAAGATGAAAAGGGAAAAGGGATACTAGATCTTTCAATCAATTGGGAAGCAAAAACCCCTCATTGTTGTGGGTCCTGTCTAAAGCGCGTGGAGCCAGTAGTATGCTCAGGAGAGCTTACCATCAAACACATACTTAAGTCAAATAGCAGCCAAAACCATTAAAGAGTACTGCTGGTACATAAATACAGTTCGTGTGATTTACTTTTTGTATGTTTGCTTTATATTCCAATCCTTGAACAACTGGCTCGCGAAATTGTATCACAACGAGAACGTCGCACGCAAAAAACTTCAATTTCTTTCACCGTTTTATTTTATGTTTTTTGTATGTCCAGGGCTCATGGGAGCCAGAATGCAAACAGATAGGTATAAACAGAATGAAAGAAGCCAGCAAAGAATAGATGGAGGAGAGAGTGGTTGGAGTGGAGGTGGGAGTTGGTGTGGGAAACCACCAACAGCAGCGATGAAGGGACAAAGAAGGGAGACTTGGAGAAATGAGAGATATGGGAAAGGATAGGTAAGGGGGGAGGATACAGGGCTGAACAAGGTGGGTATACAGACACAAACTCTCAATCACAGAAGTGTGTAAGGAAACTGGAAACTTGAAAAGTGGCGTGGAGGGTCAATGGAGGTAGAAAAGATCATGGTTGTGGAGGGTATATCTAGATAGTGGTGAGATTTGCCTTGAAGCCCTGAGCAAGCATCGATGAAAGCTGAATAAGCAGAAGCAAGTGGGGTTGGGGGGGAGTAAGAATGAGGAGTGTGAGCAATGATTCTGGATTGGAGTCTCAGCAGAGGACTTGACTAGCCAGACAGTGTGCACATGCAGAAACTTGGGAGCGGGGAGTGCAGGACAACAGCACAGAAAAGACAGGAGCGTCAGACCAGAAAGGAGGCTGAAAACGCGGCAACACCTGTTTGAGTGTGAATTATGCCAGAGACTCGGCTTCATCCATGGGAGATTGCGTGATCTTGAAGCCTGGTTTACACGACGTCAAGCTGAGCAAGGTGTGAGGCAGAGATGCCAGCCAAGAGAGAGCAATACTGCATCATGCTTCAGAGAAAGGCCTGAAGATACAAGAATTCCAGTGTGCCAGGAAACACTTTGCATGACGGAGGTGCCCAGTCGACTGGCTTTGAGGCTAAGTAGATCATACTTGTGTGTTTTGCCCAAGAAAGATAATGGTTGATCGGGAACTTAGAATAACTGAACTTCTTCAGAGGATAAGAAAGTAGATGTGAGGGTTGCCAGAACGGCACATGTGAGAGCAGAAGTGAGAGTGCGAAGATTGTCAGGATGTGAAAGACTTCCCAAGTGTTGACCACTCATAATCCATCAAGATATGAAGAGGGAAAGAACTGATGCATACTATTCGAAGAATGTATTGCAGACGGTGGAGTTCAGCAAAGAGATAAGATGATTTTCCAGAAATCAGGAGATTGCTAATGAAAATTAACTCCCTTGACAGGAAGAATGAAGGACCCGTGAGAACACACGTTGCTTGAGAGTAGCAGGAATCAGTAAGTTTGTAGGTAGGTGGGGCCAATAGAGACAATAGGCAGAGTGTGGAGAGCAAGGTGGGTGCACAACATATTGAAATGACTGAGATCTGGTGGGAGAGAGACATAAATAATGGCACCTTCACACAACCTTCGTCAATAATTGTTTACCACCTCCCACTGGCGGATGTGGGTTCTAGGCTGGAGAAGGGTGGAGTAGATTGTGCAGCATTTAGCTGGCCTCGACTTCAACCCTGCTTGCTTGCTTGATTATGATGAGTTTCTTGGCTTACAACAACGTGTTCTTGATGGTTTATAGTTTATAACCGATCTTGATCAGGTGCCGCACTTGTTAGACATATGATCCTCCTGTGCTGGGAAAGCAATCAAACCTCACATCTCATATGACGACACTGGACTATGAGCTTGACCAGAACCTCGGCGGGGGGTGTACTATGATTTACCTCGGAAGTGCCACGATAAAAAATCGAGAATAAGAGTGAATCCCATTATGAGCATTTTATCATGACGCAGCCGATTACTGACACCTTGAGAAACACGCTCCTGAGGGAGGGTATAGTGATATGAGCTTAGTAAGGGTGTTCATGGTAACTGTGCTTTGGGCTAACCCCTTTAGACCAAGCTGGCACGAATGCAGAACGCCAGTTGCGTGCTTGCAGTTGTGCCGGGAGATTGGTGGTGAGTAGAATGGTGGAGGGAAAAGAGCGAGCGCAGTCCATCAATGTGCTTGAGTTTGATAAACGACATCACACCCTGTGGAGACACCCGAACTCACTGGGCCTCGACACACACCAACTGTCGGTTACCCACAGGTACATTTCTCACCACCATGGTTTTCATTGTTGGATTATTATATCCTTGGATTTTGCTTTCTTCCTTTGCTTGTCCCCCTTTCCATCAACCATTATTGCTGGTTGTGTAGGTCCATTGCTATATGGAGAGTTAAGTCGTAAGGTGTACGTTTATATCATGCTGGGTTGAGGTTCGAGCTTTTAAAAATCCTGTGTTGTCATTGGGATTTCCAGCGCTTGGGTTTTCGTGGACTAAAACTGTCTGGCATGACCACTTCTTCTATGAAGACAATAGGTACATATAAAATATTATGAAAGCTTCATCCACAATTGAATGAAAGTGCTCCCTCTTGGGTTGGCTCTCCGCCTCACATTCATGCTCGCTTGCTGCAAACCAAGGTCTTCAAAATTATTAGGAACTCCCACGATGACCAGTCGTGTTTACACTCGCAAATCAAAGACGTTTCGGTGCGTCCTGTCTTCTACCACTTCTTTCTGGTCTTAGACCTCTGCTCTTGGCTGTGCTGGTCCTCACCTCCTGCTCCCAGCTTTCAGGGCACACTATGGTCCACCAATCAACTTCTTCTGAAACTCCCTCACTCCCCCAACCACAGGATTACTGTACGGCTTCCCCTCAACTCCCACCTCAGTTATATGTTACTTGTACGTCCACCAAACAGTGATGACTCAATTACACTCACTATCTGAAACTAGGACAACCTATCTTCTCATCTGACTCTCTCTTCCTCATATGTGGTAGATTCAATTGCTCATGCCGATGGTAGGGTGGTAACCTCACTCACCGTCCATGGCACTTCAAGAAAAGACTTCTTGTGACTCATGGGACTGACCAATCGGTCAACTTCAAGACCCAATCTCAACAATGCACTTCTATTCTCTCTGATCTGATTTTTGACAAAATTGCCATAAAAACTCAACGCTGTTCTTCCTCTGTCAATACGGTTTCGTCTGACCACGTGTGTCAAAGGTGGACATCTCTCTGGCTGTTATCACGAGAACCACCTCCGCCGTCGAGTCTGGATTTCAGTCGGCCGACTGGCCAGGTCTCACAAGCAGCATCAAACTCTAGACTGGTTCCTACGTTACTTTCTCCAACATCAACTCATCCTGGGATTCTTCAAAGAACTCTCCCCCCATCACAAGATTTATCCCCTCTCCTCTTCAGTTTCCTACTTCCCCGCCCATGGTGCACGAAGCTTTGGGAGGCGGATGTGCTGAAAAACTTACTTTGCCTCATGAAAGAAAATCAACTGAGTTAATCTCAGTTTTACCTAAAGTCTCGAATAAGTGTGTAGCTCTTACCCTCAGGAGAGCCAGAAAAAACAACATCTTTCTGGATCTCAAGGCTGAGCTTCACCCTCTCCCTCCTCCAAATCCTTGTGTATCTAATCAAACTGTCTCTGGTGTATGTTCTCCGCTCCATACCTCCCTACCTCAAATGGCGCACGCTGATAACACAGCGTGAAAAGGCTAGATCTAAACTCGGTGTTACATCAAAATTGTGTCCAAAACCCAGCTCTTGCACTCACCTACACCAGTCGACCCAACTGTCCCGGACTCGGGCCTTTCTTCTCTGACAAAGTGGAGAGCTTGCTGTCAAACCTCGCAGATTCCGAAACCGAGTCAGACGCATCAGCCCAGTGCTAAAACCTGCTCCTCTGCTCTGCTGCCCTCTCTCTGTTCTATTCACCCTCTCATTGCTCAAGGTCATCTGCCATCTGCTTTGGAAATCAGCAAACATTACTGCCCTGCATAAAAAGGTGAAAAAACAGAACTACAACTACAACAATCAACCTTCTCCCAATCATCAGCAAGGTTATGGAATCCATCATCGCTTCGACATTAAATCCTTCCTCTTCTCCAAGGGCTTGATTCCGATCATCAATTTGGTTTCAGACCAGGTCACTCTACCCTGGATATGCTTCTTCTGCTCTCCAACAATGGATGGAGGTCCTCAATGCCGAACATGAATCAGAGCCTATCCCTCGATATATCGTGTGCTTTTGACACGTCTGACCACCTGCCCTTTCACCAAACTCTCTCTCCTACGGTATCCAAGGCCATCTCCATCACCGGTCGCAGATTCCGCTCCTGTCGCAGCCAACGTGTGCCCTAAATGGAGTTCTTTCATCCCCCTTCCTGTCCAGGCTGGAGTTCCTCAGGCAGCGTTCTGGCCCTGTCTTTTTCTTGTTTTCATCAATAATCTCTCAGACTCTCTGGAAAATCCTTTATCTCTTTGCTGATGACTCCAGCCTCTGCCGTACCATCTGTTATCCCTCAGACGCAAGCAGCAGCTCTTCGCTCTCTGCAGATCTGGATAAAATCACAACTGGTCTAACATGTGGACATGTCTTTCAATCCTGACAAATCTCACACTCTCACTATGCTCTCCGAAAGGACCGTTTGGGAACCCCCCCCCCCCCCCATCTACTTTCTCAACAACTCTCTGGAAGAAGTCCTTTCTTCAAGCTTCTGGGTCTCACTCACTATCTGCCATGATCTTTCTGGGAAAGTCGTATTTCCAACCTGGCTCCAAAGCCAGTCGCCAACTGAGAATCCTCCGTTGTGCAATGTCCTTCAGCCCACCTGAGCTCCTGACCGCATACAAAGCTTTCGGCGCAGCCTGATGGAGTACTGCTCTCCCTTTCTGATGGAGTACGATCTTTCCTGGAAAGTCGTATTTCCAACCTGGCCTCCAAAGCCAGTCGCCGACTGAGAATCCCCGTTGTGCAATGTCCTTCTTCAGCCCACCTGAGCTCCTGACCACATAAAGCTTTCGGCCGCAACCTGATTAGTCATGAGCTAGACAAGATATTGGTACCACCTGGGGGGAGTAAACGCCACTATGATTTTCTGAAGCACTAGGTATATAGTTTCAGAAATCCATAAAGCCAAGGCTGGATCCACAGCTTAATTGTAAAAATCGGCCTTTGAATGTTGGCATGTGCGTCTAATTTGAGGACAAAATTTTGGGTAGGGGAAATCAAAAATGCAATATCTCAATAAGTAGAAGGAATAATTAAACAAATGACCACTCATATTTTTGCTAATCAAAAGTTTTATTTATTATAATTATTTTTATGCAAATTAGGTCATTCTCAAGGTCACCAGAGGTCAAAAGGTCACCATTTTTGGTGGGTGCCTAAAATTGGATATCCATTTAAGAAATTACCTAAAATATCCAATATGGTATTTCCTGATCAAAAATGGGTCTTATTATAGCTGAGGAGCTCAAAACCATTTAAAGGAAACAATATGAGTTATACCTATCAACCGGGTAGGACGTGGAATAATTGCGGACATATATATATCAAAAGATGAAAATATTTGCGATTTGGGATGGGGAAAATGAAAATGCAATAACCACTGTGTGTTGTGTTCTTCTTTCAGCTGCTCCCTTAGGGGTCGCCACAGCGGATCATCCGTTATGATCCGCATACTGATTTGGCACAGGTTTTTACGCCGGATGCCCTTCCTGACGCAACCCTGTCGCCTCTTACGAACAGGGATAAGGTTGGGTTTCGCCATATTCCGGGCTGCCCTACACCCTCTCATAGCGCGGCCCAGTGCAGAGCTCCCGTCCTCAAGCAATCCTCCAACCCAAGCCTCCGAGGAGCCGGATTACAGGCGCACGCCACTACGCCCGGTGCAATAACACTACTATTATATAGAATTATTAGCCAAATGACCACTTATCTTGCTGATAATTGTGGATTCTGTTGCACAAATAATGTTTTATGCAAATTAGGTCATTACCAAGGTCACCAGAGGTCAAAAGGTCATCATTGTGGCGGTACCTAAAATACGGATACCCATTCAAGAAATCACCGTAAAAATGACAAACATGGAATTTAGTGAGTCAAAACTGACCACTTATTCTGTTGTTAAATAGCTCTATCACTTGAATGTATCTATGCTCATAATACTTTATCAAGGTCATCAGAGTCAAATGTTATAGTCTTGGGATTACCGGAACCTAGCCATTGAGCGTTTTCCACATGTCCTGTAAACCACAAATCATAAAATTGACAAGCGAAACGTTTTATTCCTGGACAGTAAGTCAGGCCAACATATGTACAAACATTAATTTTAACCCCAACCTATGAAAAAGTGCATATTACGAGGCTCACAACTTTCACACATTACAAAAAATATAAGTGGAAAACAGTGCAATTGCAAGTCAGGAGCAGGCGACTCACTTGTTACTGAGAAGAATGTAACATCATTCTAAGCATGAGGGAGACAGTTTTGACCATTTCTCATTATGACTCATGTTCTCTTTGAAAACCTGCAGTTCTCCTTTCAACCTTACATTTTCCTTAACAACCTCACCTAGTGAAAGATTATCTGGGAACCTAAGATTTACCTTATCATCAGGAATCATGTGTAGGCTTTCACCAACTCAGCAACAAGTTTTCTCTGAATATGTTTTTTGTGGAACTTTTTACCTCAGTTACACCCATAGATAACAAGGTATCTGTCCGTTTCTTTGTTAGTTCAGTAAGTCTAACAACATTAGGTTGCTGAAACAGTCATTTCTGATAACTTGAACAGTTCTTCATAAGTCCTTTTTTCAGCTCTGCCATTAAATTACGTCAGATCAGGCTCAGTTTACGTTGGAGAATTTTTATTGTCATCAGTTGTCACTTTCTTTATGGCCTGTGAATGCACGATAGCACTGCCCCTTCAGCGCCCACTAATTCCCTTGAAAGGATTGCGATTATACGACCCTCTTTACGTATAGCTGCCTCTCTGACTGTCCCGTCGGCACGGACAATTACACATTTAACCAGTTGGTCTCTTGTATTTGTCCCTTTCAAGTATTGCTACTTTCAGACAGAATATGCAGACAGGTTCGTACACAGTAGATGCAAATGGAGCCGATGATTCTTCCTATGAAAGATCTTTGCTTAGCAGTGGCGTCAGGTGGATCCTCTGTATTCTTGCTCTCACTTATGTCATCCAAGTCTCTCTTTTAATGAAACGATTTCGACACTGGTTATGATAAACACCTCTGGAACGCCACAGATTCAGCTTTGCAGCAATCATGGAGATGATGATTACCCCTAATTTCAGCAGCTTGAACAAGTCTTGTCCACAGTCCCAGCCCTTTGTGTGAACTGAGTTCAGGGTTACGATCATTGCAATCAAAAATACAAGACTTGCACAACTTTTTCCTCTGTACTTCAATGTTCCCTGGTCAGCACCAGCTTGTCTTTCAGCAGGAACACCCTGTTCATCTCATCCCTCATGAAGTGGGTTCGCTCAAATGCACTTCGCGACCCTGAAAACCAAAGGAGCTCGTCGTAGAGATGTAATTTTAAAAGCTCTTATTGATTTATATCAAATGTAATGTTAACCCTTTAGGAACCGTATCACCTTACCCGCCACGCATGCATCATTCCATATCACCGAAGCCCGCCCTCATATTTAGGTGCCCCTCTGGGACAAACGCAGAATGACACCCCCTCCCCCCCCCCATTTTTTGCAAAATTCACAAACACTCATCTGTGAGTTTGCTATCTTATATAATGGTGTTTCCGACTATTCCCCAGGTCCTTGCCAATACAAGCAACAGGGCCCAAAATTGAATTTAATTGATTTTGTCATAGTCCAGACAGTAGGGAGGGGTTAATTTCCATTATCTGCACAATTTGGTAAATTTTCTACTTTAACCCTATGGAGAAAGACCTAAGGACAAAAATATATACACTTGTACTCATCTTGAACTTTATATCTCATTCGAGAAAAAACCTAACCATGGTCAAAAATGTCAGAATCTGTGAAAACCTGTAAAAGCTCAATTATGTGTGGTGCCTAAAGGGTTAAAGATGCATGCTGAGAAGAATCATATTAATCTTGTGGCATATTGATATCAAATTCCTGAATTAACATCCTGCAATCTGCAAGATTTAGACTGGAGACTGAGAAATGTACATTGTAATACATTGTACATGGATGTGTTCTTGACCTTGGAAGTAGGCCCTAATCTCAACTGTGGCTTGACTTCTACATCTATTTCACCAGGTTAACTCATCTTACCTTGACTACATCCTCCGAATAATGCCAGCAATCATTGCTTTCATGTCTTGTACAACAGAAATGATTTAATCATTGCTTTACATTACAATAACAGGTGTCAAAAGTCAAAATGTCAAGTGGATTCTTTTGCTAATGAGCTAGAGAAAAAAGTACCAATTATCACTAGAAACTGTAGATGGAGTTGGCAACAAAAGCAACAAAAAACCCTGACTGAAACTGTCCTACTAGCAAATTATCATGTATTTTGAGCAATGACCTATGATGACCTGGACACATGCTGTATGCAAAAGTGACCTCTGGTGACCTTGTAATGACCTAATTTGCATAAAACATTGTTGTGCAACAGAAGCACAATAATCAACAAAATAAAATGTCTTTTGGATCATAATTCTATATATTAGTAGAGTTATGCATTTTTCATTTTCCCACCCCAAATCGCACATTTTTCCTCTTTTGAAATTTATGTCCGCAATTATTCCATGTCATATCTCTGTTATAGGATAACCTCATTTTGTTTTCTTTAAATGGTTTTGAGTCCTTCAGCTATAATAAGACTCATTTTGAATCGGAAATCCATGTTTGGATGTTTTATATGTGATTTCTTAAATGGGTATCAGATTTTAGGCACCGCCAAAAGTGATGACCTTTTGACCTCTGGTGACCTTGAGAATGACCTAATTTGCATAAAACAAATTTATTTAACACATTGATTAGCAAAAATATGAGTGGTCATTTGTTAATTATTCCTCTACTTATTGAGATATTGCATTTTTGATTTCCCCTACCCCAAAATTTTGTCCTCAAATTCGAACGCAATGCCAACATTCAAAGGCCGATTTTACAATTAAGCTGTGGATCCACTTGCTTATGGGATTTTCTGAAACTATAGAACATGTACTTTCAGAAATCATAGTGGCCTACTCCCCCCAGGTGATACCAATCCATGAAATTTTGGGTCTAGCTCATGGACTAGATGGAGTACTGCTCTCCCCTCTGGGCTGATGCTCCTGCCTCACACCTTTCTCGGTTCACGCTGTGGAAACTAAGGCATTTGGATCATTTGGATCTCCCGCGATGAGGCTGGGTCTTGGCCTCTCACTTTCTCACTGCACGCAGGTCGGTGGTTTTTCTGTCTTCCACTGCCTCTCTTCTGGTCTCCGCCCCCCCTGTTCTGTCTGCGATTTGTTCCCACCATATTTCTGCAGGTGCTCAAGGTCTGCCAACAATCCCTTCTGGTAAAACTACCAAATCACGAATCACTGCTCACCTTCACGCTTTCATTCCTTTTTTTCCCCACCTTTGTAATAAACTCCCACACTGTGTTCAATCCCATTATTCCCTCCATGCCTTCAAAACAGCGTTCACCACCTCTATTGTCTCCCATCCAAATCCTCGATCTTTTCTACCCCCGTTAATCCACCCCAAACCCTCCTTCAAATTCCCTGCTTCCTCCTGAAGTCCCTGTAATGTCCATCTTGTGTACCCCATGTTCCCGCCCCATCCTCTCCTTCCACAGATCTTATGTCTCTGTTCCTCACTGTTTTGTCCTTCCCGTCTTGTTGCATGCCCCCCCCCCTTGCTGTCGTTGTGTGTTAGCTCTCATACGAGCCTTGAAAAGGTATCCAAAAAAAAAAACCTCCCTAGATCCAGGATCACTGCTCACCTCCCCTCATTTGTTCCTCTTTTTCCCACCTGTGGAACAATTTCCACATTCTCTTCAATTTCATTCTTCCCTCAGGTCTTCAAGAGGCTGTTCCGACCATCTCAGATCGTCCCCAATCAAACCATGATCTTTTACACCCTCATAAACCTCCCACCTCCTCCCCAATCCCTCCTTTCAAATCTTCACTTTTCCTCCTTGAGTCTCCTGTATCTTCAACTCTGTTGCCCCCCTCTCTGTTTTTCCTTTTGTCCTATCCTGATCCATTCAGTGTACTTGTACTAGTTCTTCCAGGAGCCTCAATGATGTACACACACACACACACAAAATCCATTACAGTATATGTGACCAAAGTAGAATGACGAAGTCACCAGAGGCTTTATGTTTTTGGATTGTCCATCTGCCTATCTGACTGTCCGTCCGTGATAGGCTTTCGTTACCGCGATAACTTAAGAACGGCTCAAGGGATGCAAGTCAAACTTGGTACAAGTTTATGTTATGATTCATCGATGAAATGATTAGATTATGGGGGTCAAAGGTCAGATATCCCATTTGGTAAAAATCCTGTTACCGAGCTAACTTGTGAACCAGTGATGGCATTTTGACCAAACTTGATGTAAGTATACATTATGATGCAAAGATGAACCGATTAGATTTTGGCATCAAGAGGTCAAAGGTCAGAAGTCACGTCAGGTGAACACGTGATACTTGAGAACAGCTTGAAGGGCTTTAAATCAGACTTGGGCCAAGTATGTATAATGATGTAATAATGTTTGCGGACACATGTCGAGACGTCGAAGAATGCCGTTCTAGTTGTTGTCTTTGGTTAATTTGGGTCGCGTGCTGACAGCGGGATCGATAACGTGCACCAACTTCTGCCGGCAGGTGGGATATCCGGCTTAACGTCTATCAGGGAGACTGCGCAAACACACGGATGCATCTCGCTGCCTGCAAATCACCAACCCGACAGTTTATAGTCGGGAATGGAACCCAGACTATTGAAGCTGTTAAAATGTAGTTGCTAATTCCAGCACAAAAGTGGACAAGAGCAAGCAGAGATTGCAGGAGACCCTCGCCATGACTTGTTTTTTTTGTGGTTTTACAGTACTGTACATACTTTATCGACGTACTCGCATTCTAACCGTCCCTGCTTTGGAGTACTCAGTTGAATAAAGATGACGTGTAATACGAGCTGCCTCCATGTGTTCAGGGCCCGACTTTAGCCGACTCTGTGCAGACAAATTGACCAAAATGTCAATGGTAACCAGCGGTCGACATAGGTGGCACAACCAACGAGAAGAAAAACAATTTAGTTGTCCGCCATGAAGCATTACAAGGACGTTTCAGGTTT
>JAXMNL010001663.1:192-17422 GCA_035128595.1 Eptatretus atami
TACAAGGCCTGTGCCGGCCAGCTTCACCTGCCGGCCTGTTTTTGCTACAATGGCCTGTGCCGGCCTTGCCTGCCTGCCTTTGCCTTGACCCCATGCCTGCTAGCTCTTCCTTTTGTAGCATTTGCCCCATTTCTCCATCACCATGTGCGCCAGGATCATCGCGCGAGCTGCAGGGGTGTTGACTGGCTTCTGTAGTCAGTCGCGGAGTGAGGTGGGGATGATTGAGCAGTGACCAAGTGCACCGTGTAGTTCAGTCCATCATCAATTCCGCACCTATGGGATATGCTTTGAGTCATGCGGGCACCGGGCATGCGTGCTCAGTTGCTTGTGTGTGGGGTGCGTCAGTACCTCAGTGTTTTGCAGGGATGGGCGCCTGAAGTATTGGGAGCATGGCAGCTCGACACGGAGACTGCAGTTGGGCAGCTGAGGAGATGCCCGTGACGTTTGTGTTCATCTGCGCCTCGTCATGAGCGTGGGATGTAGTAGGTACTCTTGCATTGGACGCACGGCGCGCTACATTCCCTGTCATGGGCTGTGCATTTGTTGCGATTGAGCTTGATTCTTCGGCGTGCTGAGCAGTCCTGGCTCTGATTCAAAATGGGCGTGTGGGGATGCGGCGCATATTTGCGGGTGCGTGGGCGTGAGTTGGTTCAGCGGGCATGCGGGGCTTGAAGGACTATGAAAAGCGTTTTTGTGAAGACAACGGGGTCTTTTGATAGGGCCGGCCGAAGACATCGGCTTGTCTAGGGACTGGACGGGGGCGCTCAAACCTCACAAAATATGACTGACTTTGCTCTGCATGGTCCTGGCGGTTTTCACAAGTCGACTTGGACATGGGAATTTGAGGATCAGGTGAAGACTTTGGAGTGGTGGAGTTGGGCGCAGCGTAGTTGCTTTACGCGGGACTGGTTAGAGTCTCACACTGGACACGTGTATAGTGTAGTGAGGGATGGATCGTATTGGACGGACACGAGGTGAGGTTTTGATGGGGTTGAATGTGAAGAAGAATGTCACGTGGTTTCAGCGATCGGATAGTTGAAAAATGAGAGTGGAAAATCGGGTCCGTATAAGAGTGAGTGGGTGCCGCGGACCTGCTTGTGTATGGAGCGAATGTGTATAGCTGGTGCGATGAGATGGATTAGGGAGGAGTGATGGTCCACCTTAGGAGGGGGTGACTGGGTTCCAGGGTTAGTGTAAGTGAGTTAGTGGGTGTTATGTGCAAATCATGACAAAATGGAGGTCGTTTGCATGTCTGTCTGCGAATGTTAGGCCTCGACCCATTTGGAGGGGTGCAGGAGCCTGTTGACGGGCTGGAGCATGGCTGCGAACGGTGAGTTCGCTTAGCCGGGTACCGGGACCGGGCGTTGGCGTCGCTGGTGGTGGCGCGGGTCCTGCGGTACGGTGGGGTGACCCAAGGGTTGCGCGCAAATGGGGGGCCGGCATTATATTGTGGTGGTCTGTGGGGCGGGCGGCGGGTCGACTGGGTGGGGTGACCCCGATGATGTTGGGCGCCGCGGCGACCTGCATTGCCCACGTTGCTGGTCGCTGCCTGTGGTCACTGTGTGCTGGGGGGGGACCCGGGAAGGGGCCCGGGGCGCCAAGCCTGCATGTGGAGCCCATATGTCGAGGGGAGTAAGCCAGTGAAGGGCACTCCCATTTTTTAGGGAGCTGTGTAGGCTGGAGACAGTTGCAGGGCCCGGGTGGTGCATATGTTGGAGAATCAGAGAGTGGGTATTTCCTCCAAGGGCGCCGCGGCGTCCAGCTTAGCGAGAACGTGCGAGGGCACGAATGAAATTTCGAGGCGATGGCCAAAATGTAGTTAGAGGTAACTGAACTTTACAGGCGATCGAATTCTAGTTTGAAATAGAACAAATAGCATTAAGCGAAGAGGTGCTTTTTTTGGATATAGCTGGGTAGTTTAAAGGTTACTAAATGTAGGGTAGTTAGGAAAGTGTACTCCGCACCATACATCCCTTCGTCGTGTGGGGCGCTGGATCTGCACGTGGTAAGATATGAATCTGAGGAGGCAATTCTGAGGCTTAGTTGGGCCTGACACAGGAACACTAGCTCTCCCTTATTCCCCTCCGGAGGAACATAGGGGTGGAGTTAGGCTGGAGCATGTGGTTACCGGACAGAGACTATAAAGGGGTTAGGGAACGATTTATAGAAGGGGAAATAAAATAAAATAAAACAAAAAAATAAGTTGGGGCTAAATTTGTTTTGCCAATATTAGGGGGTGCGGTATGGACAGAGACATGGCAAAGGCGATAGGTATTTTTTTGGGAGGGAGAGCAGTAGGGTTAGGTCTGAGCCGCCTTCCGAGTGGCCTGCACCACCGCATCCCTCCAGAACCTCCAGAAAAAGCTGTGCGGCCAGCTCACCTGCTCGGCTTGTTTTTACAAGGCTTGCGGTCAGCTTACCGCCGGCCTTTCTTTGCGAGCGGAAGTAGGGGCACCCTGATTTTGGGGCCCCTCCGGTTGGGCCGGCCTTAGCTTGCGACCTGGCCGGTGTTTTTTGCTACAATGGCGCCTTGACGGTCCTTGCTGCTGCTTTGCTTGACCACCAGTGCGTCTGCGGCTCTTACTGGGTTTGTAGGTATTCTTTGCGGCGCATTTCTTTCCATCACCGGGATGTGCGCAGGATCATCGCCGAGGGCTGCATGTGCGGACTGCCTTTTGAGGGGATTGCATGCGCATGCACGGGACGGGGCATTCGAGACTGTGCAGCCGGTGTGTGTGTTCATGGGTCTTTATTTCATGCAAACTGCTGCACCGACTGACTGCATTGAGCCGAGCACAGTACCCGTGCACCGTCAGTGGGTTTAGCTGTGTTGCGTTGCGTCAGTTTGACCATCCGGCTTAGTTGTTTCTGCAAGCGGAGTTTTGGCCCGTGGGTGGGTGAGGCAAATGTCATTGCACGGAGACTGGATCTGTGTTGCACCCGTGGGGCACCGTTCCTTGGGTGTTCACTGCGGCTCTACTCAGGGGAGGCAATATGATGCTTACTTGCGAGATCAGCCGTAAGGCACATTCCTCGTCACTGCATTGATTCATGAGCCAGAGACTGCGGTAGCAGCTGCTCCTCCGAGCAAAAATGGCCTTGTGGGAGTGTGCGCAAGTAGGCCGCCGGGTTAGGGGTGACTGTGCTCCGCAGCGTTGAAGGACTTGTAACAAAGTGTTTTTGTGACTACGTGACAACGGGTCGCTTTTTTGAACAGGCCCGAGGGAGACATCCGAGTTGCGCTTCCACCAGAGCTGAGGTGCGGGGTGCGCGTTCACTTTCCTTACAAAAATAGCGGAGAGCGGTTTGCTGCTGTCCCTTCTATTCCACAGAGTCGGATTGATGGGATTTGAAGCGACAGTGACAGCTTTTGATGGTGTTGGGGCGACGTAGCATTGTAGCTACGTAGAGTTAGAATGAGGACCGCTACTATAGTGTAAGGTTGATGACGATGGAGCACGAGTTAGTTATGGGATTTAGTAAAAGAATGGCAAGTGTTCAGCGATGGAGTTTGAGAGAAAGTTGGAAAATGCTAATTTACGATGATGAGTGAAGGGAACGAGCGGGCCTGTGCTGTTGGAGGCACGATAATGTGTATGCATATTGGGTGCGATGAGTGATCTGGGGACGGAGTGAGTTCCGCGCCTTCAAGGAATCACCCCGGGGTCAGTCGTAAGTGTGAGTTTAGTAGGGTTAGTCAAATTGACAAATATGGAGGTCGTTTGGTCTGTGGTGAGATTGTAGCGAAGTCAAGATGCAATCGAACTCATATTGGTAAGGGGTGCATGGAGTACTCGTTGACGGGCTGTGGAGGCTGTGGCTAGTACGAAATGGTAGAAGCATATCGCTTAGCGAGGGTAGCCATTTAATGCCAGGGCAACCGGTTTGGCTTATTGATTGTCGGCTGCGTATGGTCCAATGGGACATGGGGTGAGCCGGGTAATAGTGTAATGTGGTCACGGGTGGGCGCATGAATGCGTGGGCCCGTAGGGCGCCATTGCACACGTGGGCAGGTGCATTGGGCAGGGCACCAAAGGGAAGGGGCCCGGGCGCAGCTGCATGTGAGCATCGATGGGGATAGTAGTAGCCAGGAAGGGACACTTCCCGGTGTTTAGGGAGCTGGTAGCTCGGAGCGCAGGTGTAGTGGCCCGCAGGCTTAGGTGTGACTAGCTGAGAATTCGGACAGATGGTATTCTGGCAAGGGAGGTGCACACGAGCTCGTACCCAAGCTCATGAGACTATGTAGTGTAGGGCACAGAGAAATCTGGGGCTGCAGGCTAACAAAATTGTGAGGACTACTTAAACGGGGCGTAAACGGGAATCTGAGAGTTTATGGGAACAAGGATGTGGCTTCATCGAGAGCGCTTGATGATAATAAAGCCCGGTGACCTAGTTAAAAGTTTAAATGGAATAGGGTCATGATAAGGAAAGTCAGTAAATCATCCGCTTGATAACCGGGAACCCTTCTGCTAATCGTTGTTAGGCCGTGAATATATAATATGAAGGGCCCCTTTGGGTTTTAAGATCGTTGAGATCTGGGGAAAGGCCATCCTGGGAGGCTGAGATTGGGCCTCGACGCAGGACGCGTAGCCTCCCGTTATTCCCCTCCAGAAGGGAACGTAGGGGTTGGAGTAGGCTAAGGAGACGATAGGCTTTAGCCGAAAGAAGACAGGTAAGGGGGTTAGAGGACGATTTATGAGGGAAAAGTAAAAATAAGAACAAACAAATAAGTTTGGGGGGCTAAATTGGGTTTACAAATTAGGGGGTGGGTATGCGACAGAAACAAGGCAGACGGAGTGGGAGGGAAACAAGTAGGTAGGTCCGAGCCCGCTTCCGAGTGGGCAGCACAGTGCATCCCGCTCCACCGACTGCAAGCACAGCAAGAGGCGGCAGACTTCATCGCTGTTGTTTTGCTGCGGGGCGGGTTACCGGCCCGATGGTCTGTACGTTGGTATTTACTACAAGGCTGTGCGTCAGCTTCCTGCCGGTTGCGTTTGCTACGCGGGCCTTGTTTTTGCCGATGCCTTGCCTGCCACCTATGCATGCCCACTGCCTGTTCATTCCAGCGCCCGTTCTGTTTTGAATTGCCCCCCACCCTGTTCATTTCCATGGTGCGCCGGGGATCCGTTCAAGTTGCAAGGACTGTCCTGTTGGCAGGCTCAACACGGCTGAGTGGCGGCGTGCACCGATTTCTTTTGACTTTTTCTGCCTGCAGGTTCCATTGGATCCTGGGCCATGGTTAGTGGAATTTATAAGTTAGATGTTATGTAAATAGTGATGCGCCCCTGCATGTATGTGTTTAGCGCCGCAATTTTATTGTAAGTCGTCTGGTATGACGTGGGTTGTTTTATTGTTACTCAGGCCCAGATTGTATTTTGGGCGAGCGAATATCATGAATGGTCGCACTCGGGGATGCGAAGGTAACGTACTAGGGGAGAAGTACGACATGAGGCGACAAGTACTATCATTTTGTAGCCCGTGAGAATTTGAACGGACTCGAAGACGATGTCTGTTCTAAAATGAGGGAAGGGGCTAGTGTAATTTGTTGTATCGATGAACATTCGTCATTGTTGATTATTCTCTATAGAAGTATGTTTCCTTTTAGTCTGTTGATGTATATTTTCTTCGTATATAGCCATTGTGTAGTTAGTTTGCGCACAGCCTTTGTCTTTTATATCATCCACGTTGTTAATAAGATGGAGGTGATTGGAGTGTAGATTTTGCTAATCGTGTTTTGTCTGGCGATCTTCGATGTTAGTCTGTCATTGTCCATGTCTTTTTCATTTCTTCCTACTTGTGCTGTTTATAATTTTGTTCAAACATAATCTCAATCACCGATTCGCTTGTGTGGGTTTCCCGCCTATTCCTTTTCCTTTTTCCTGCTGGTTGTGTGAGGGAGAGGAAGTGTGCAGCTCGTCCTTGCCCATGATGGCGTGCCAAATCGAATCAAGCTCGTCGAGGTTTCTGTTGTGCGGGTGAAGGGATTAATCTGACGCCTCCTTTTCGGGAACGGCTTTACTCTGAAGGAAGTTTGGAAGTCACAAACGGGGCTGGCGACGCGAGCTTCATTAGTTCCGGCTCTATCTAATAGAGGGTACGGAAGAGAGTTCTGGTTCTTTTCGGTATTGGGTTGTGTTTCGCAATATTTACAGCTGTTTCGGTTGTTGTTTTGGGGAGACTTGGTTTCTCCAGTTGGAGTAGAGCTTCTGGTTCTTCGCGAGCTCGTGTTCCTGCCCTGTTCTGCGATCCTTCGCTGCGAAATGGCTCCTTGTGGATACTCGGGCGCATGATTCTTGACTCCACTTGTTCTCAAGTAGTTCGCGCAGTGCGGGAAGTAGCGTCGCGTCCTCGATCCCGAGGCTCCTGGTCTAGATTTTCCACCAAAAACTATCGGCTGTGGACAGATTATCATGTCGAAGCGAGATTTGTTGGAGGGACCGTTCGAATCAACGCTGTGGGGCAGCACGAAGGCTCTTAGGGTCCAGAGCTAGGGAGACAAAGGGATATGGATCTTGACGCGCTTTACTTTGGAGCGAGTCGCGCATAGGGTCTTGGTACGGCCGCGCCAAGGGAAGTCGCGATTCTTTTTTTGGGTTAATATAAAGTGGAATTGTGTAGTGGCGGGCAGTCTGGTAAATAGATCAGCTATAGTTGGGTAACAGTGGGCGTAGTGGTTGCGTGAAGTCTACTGGAGGTTTATCTCGGTTTTCGGAACTCGTCTGTTTCCACTGCTTCTTTTGCTGTTATTAACTACGTTTGTGCGTGCTCTTTTGGTCTGGAGTGCTTAACTAAAGTGGGTCTGGTACTTTTGTTCTCAGGAATCAGTGGTGTTACCCCGTTTCGCTTCGTCTTTTCCTTTAATTGAATCTCCATCTTGCAGTGCCGGTAGAGGCTCCTATGATAGTGGGCTTTATATAGAGCGCCCGACTTTAGATTAAATTATATCGCTTTAGGAATCCAGTCTAACATGGCCACGTAGAAACTCCGTCGAGGATTGGACCATGGCGGAGTAAGCGGTAAGGAACAGCTTCACGCGGGGGATTCGTGTCCAGGCACGCTGTTGGCGATAGGGTACCGCATCGCCGAAGAACAATTTAAGTGTTTGATGGGTGCCCGGACACACGGTGCTCGGTATTCGTACACACATTTTTCTGCTGGTAGTGTTTACTTACCATTTAAATTTATTATTTATTCGGTATAGGTATATCGAATGGCGATTGCAACCTATCCTTAGCGAGAATGAGCGCCATTGAGACTATCGCAACTCGTGGCTGAGGTTATAAACCAATCGTGACGGCTCCGGGGGGAATAAGTTTCCAGGAGGGTTACGACTGAGGTTGTCGATATCGGTGGGCGATAGGCGGCCGGCCATTCGATGTCTGTAGGGCAGGAATTATTTTACCGATCGCGGTAACTGCAGGCGGTTACGTGATTCGCAACATATTTTATTAATCGCTCTGGTCTGGTGGGGATTATGGAGATTCTCAGACACCAAGAACACGCCACACACACCAAAGACACTGCCTCACTATGCACAAGGAGACTTGCCGCTCATGAGTGTTACTCGATACCTATCAGCACACTAATCTTCCTGGACACAGCACATTCGGCATTTTCATCGGGATAGATATTGATTACATATTACGGAAAATAGTTTCACTAGTTCCAAGCATCTCTTAAACCTCTCCACCATCGGGTACTATTTTAACCTGAGACCATTAACTAAGATTGACATATAAGTCTTCCTATACAAATAGAGGGTGAAGAGGTTATGATTCGGGCATTGACTGACAGCTGTGGGATGCTACATTCCCCCATTTTGTTATTGGTTATGAGTTTGCGCAGGGAATACCGCAATGTTGTATGGAGACTAGAGATATTGGGTGACAATGCAGAGAGGTTGTTTTTTATTAGTCGGACGTAAAATAGATCATGGAGAGTGCTCCGATTATAACTCTGAAGTTATGATACGAATGGTATTATGGAATGCATGGTTTAAGCTTTGATATCACCAAAACGGAGAAACATCTACAAGCCTGCAATGCCAGGCAGGAATGGGAAGTATCAGATGGGTTGTTGGAAGGATTTTGATGTGTGGTTAGGAGACGGAGATTTTAAAGATTCGTGTAGGAAGCTCGCGTTGTATAGCAAACAGAGCACAAATACGAGCCGTGGATCGTTTAGCACAGAGTTCACGATCTCGAGGGTCAAGTTGTCCAGGGACCATTCATTTTAGAGCAGATAGCAAGCACATAGGAATAGCTTGGTTCGTGGAAGATGGTAATATGATGAAGTTGTATAAATGTGGGACACTATTAAGTGTAGAAGATCGAAGGAATAGGAAAGTATTGCCGAAGAAGCATGTACATCATTTGAGTGAGGAGTAAGTGGGTGTGGTCTAACAAGGAAGTTGATAGCTTGTGTTACTGAAGGTTTCGCTAGTGTTTTGGATGTCATATGGGGGTGGCTTTCATTTGATTGGTATGGATTAAACATTTTATCGCCCTATATAATAGACGGCCATGTAAACTGAGAATCCCGAAGGGGTGGGTTGTTAATGAGTTGACTGGTTTGTTGTAGGGGTGGGTTGTGATGTTCTTAGGTGGGTGTTGCTGAAAATTTTCATGGTCAGCTCCGCGTGGAAAACTGGTTTCCATTAACAGCGGTGACAGAGGAAGGATAAGCGGTTGAGGATGTGGGACTCATGTGCAAGCTGCTGTGGATTGGGAGTGATCATTGGTGAAAGATGTGGGAGTTCCATGTTGGTCGTGAGATCGAGTGAACTCCGGGTTGTGTAAGTATGCTCTTTCCAGAGAAGGAGGCAAGTTGGAATATTTTGGGTGATGCAAGCTTAAGAGGTGAATGAGATGCATGAGGCTGGTGATTTAGGACACGAGAAGTATCTCGACAGCATGGGTGACGAAGTTATGACCTGAGTGTTGGCTTCGATATGGTTTATGCTGGGTGGTTGTGGACGTTAGGATTCTCTTTCTCATACCTGTTAATAATCTAACACTCCCACTCACGTGCCTGTATAGCATCGCGGGTCAGTGGAGGGCAAGTGGCGCGTCGCCACAGATGTCTTATAATGTGCGGGGATTATGAAGGGCTCCTTGAATACTCGGCCACATATAGGCGCGGAAATCGGTCGCTAGGCCACTTGCGGGAAGCTGGGGGGAGTCGCAAGCCTATGCGCGGAAAGGGTCGCTCGGCAGTGTCACCTTTGGGTCTTGGTGGAAGGGGGACTGGTTCTATCACGATAGCCCTCTGCGGGGAAGTGGTAGACTTCGGGAAACCGGGGCGGTTGGCGGAAGGGAATCGATCAGATGTTGGTTGTGAAGGATTTTAGGTCAATTATCAACTAATATCACACGAACTCCATGGGGACGCATTCGGGCGGGAAGAAAGAGTAGTGCTGGGTCTGGATGTTTGTTCGAGGAGGATACGATTCGGTAGGTTGGATTTCAAACCTAAGCCGTAGAACTGAGGAAGTGGATCGCCTCGGCCGGGGCACACTGTGTTGCCGTGGTTGGGTGAAAGAGTCGTTTCAGGGCCTATGTGGCGGAAGGGGTCGCTACAGAACGGAAGCTCCACTGTGGGCGGCGCATGCGGTTTTCTTGTTTGGGAGGTCGAGGTCAGTGTCCAATTAGCCCGATCGTCTGTGGCAAGGTTCTCTCGCAGCTCAGCGGCGGGAAGCGTCGGCTGGCGGGAGAAACGCTACGTCGGCGGGAAGTGGTCGTCTGTCTTGGAGCGTGGCGGGAAGGGGCGTCTGGGGTTGCGTTTTGCGGGAAGGTCGCCATCGAATCGCACAAGTCGAAGCGCGGAATGAAGGTCGCCGTTCGCGATTGTAATTAACTTGAATAGCGTTTCGGCGGGTAAGGGTCGGCTCGGGACACGGTTTCGGGGTTAAGGGCTGATTCGCTCTCTCGGAGCTGCTGCCTAGGCGGGGAAGGGGGATCGTAATCGCAACCCGTGTAGGGGGGAAGGGTGCGGAATCGGAGGGCAGACGGGGAAGAAGAACATTGTACTTCTTGGGGCTCGGACGGTAATGAGTACAGCCCTATCGTAACGGCGAGGTTCCGGACTCGGTCGGGGGAAAAGAGAATGAGCTCGTGTCAAGGACGGAGAATACTGGTCGTCAATGGGTCGCCTCTGCGCGGCCGTCGTCGGCCACAGGGTGGCGCTCTTTGGCTCTGTGGTATGCGTGCTGCCACTCGGTAGCATTCGTGGGGAACGCTGCTCATCACCAGGCCTTGTAGGGAAGAGCCATCTCCAGAGGCATGTGATAAGCAAAGAAGATCGCCTTTGGGCCATTCGCGCGTAATCGAAGATTAGGAGGGAATGCATAAGAGCCTTTGCTCGGTTTTTCGTTTGCTGGAAGAGCGGCTCGGGCCTGTTCGGGCGGGGAGCCGCCGCTCGCGTTTTGCCTGTTCGAAGGGGGTAAGCGTCGCTACGGATTATTATTAGCTCTATGTCGGCGGGGGAGACACCTGCTCGGGCCTGTCGGTCGGTGTGATGAAGAGCTGTCCTGGCTTTCGGCATTCTGTCGGCCGTATATTGAGCTTGCTCCGCTGGGCGTCTTGGTAGCTGGGTTGTTTGGGGGGTAGTGCCGCCGGTCCTGTGGATTGGTGCGAGCGTGTGCGGAATGCATAGGCGTCGGCGGGGGAGAGCGGCGCTCGCGGGTTTGCCTCGGTCGGCGGGGGGAGTCCTAGCGTCTTTCTCATTATGCGGTTGCCTGTGATCGGTCGGGTGAGATGAGGTGCACACGCTCGGCCTGTGGCATTCGTCGCCCTGTAGGTGAGAGTCGCTCGGGCTGATCGGGGCCGGTAGCGGTTCTGCGCTCTTCGCAAGCACTGTCTTGTCGGCTGGGGGTATGTGAATCGCGTTTCCGGGGTTGGGACGTTATGCCTGTCGGCGATGAGAGAGAGTACGGGCTTCGGCGGTTCTTGCGATGAGGTTGAGCAGGTCTATGGAAACCCTGGGCAATTTGATTGGTTGGATCAAGAGAGGCGTGGTTAGAAGTGGATTGTTTTGTGGGATGATGTGAATGATGATCGAGAATGAAGAAACGGTTAACAGAATCAACCTGTTATCTCTCCACCAGGAATGAATATACGAATTAGAGCTGTACGATTACCTGGTTTATCAGGATAAATATGAGATTCAATTGTGGCGGGCGTCCTTGGAGGCCTGGTCGGCGGGGGAGGCGTCGCTCGGCCTGTTGGCGGGGGAGCGTGCTCGGGCCCTGTCGGCGGGGGAGCGTGCTCCGGGCCTGTGGCGGGGGGAGCGACGCTCGGCCTGTCGGCGGGGAGCATCGTCGGTGCCTGGTCGGCGGGGGGAGCGACGCTCGGGCCTGTCGAGCGGGGGAGCGCCCGCTCGGGCCTGTGGCGGGGATCGACGCTCGGCTGTCGGCGGGGGGAGGAGCTCGAGCCGTGTCGGCGGGGGAGCGACGCTCGGGCTGTCGGCGGGGGAGCGACGCTCGGGCCTGTCGGCGGGGGAAGGACGCTCGGCCTGTGGCGGGGGAGGACGCTCGGCCTGTGGCAGGAGGAGCGACGCTCAGGGCTGTGGAGGGGAGCGCCGCTGCGCTGTCGGAGGGGGGCGCCGCTCGGGCACTGGTCGAGGGGAGCGCCGCTCGGCCTGTCGGAGGGGGAGCGCCGCTCGGCCTGTCGGAAGGGGGAGCGCCGTCGGCGCCTGTCGGAGGGGAGCGCCGTCGGCCTGTCGGAGGGGAGCCGCTCGGGCCGTCGGAGGGGGAGGCGCTCGGGCTGTCGGAGGGGGAGCGCCGCTCGGGCCTGTGAGGGATGCGCCGGTCGGCCTGTCGGAGGGGAGCGCCGCTCGGGCCTGTCGGAGGGGGAGCCCTCGGCTGTCGGAGGGGAGCGCCGCTCGGGGCCTTCGGAGGGGGAGCGCCGTCGGTGCCAGTGGAGGGGAGGCGCTCGGCTGTCGAGGGGAGCGGCCCGGGCCTGTCGAGGGGGAGCGCCGTCGGGCGTGTGGAGGGGGAGCGCCGATCGGGCCTGTCGGAGGGGGAGCGCCGCTCGGGCTGTCGGAGGGGGAGCGCCGCTCGGGCCTGTCGGAGGGGAGGCGCCGCTTCGGGCCTGCGGAGGGGAAGGACGCTCGGCCTGTGGGGGAGCGACGCTCGGGGCCTGTCGGCGGGGAGTGCGCTCGGGCCTGTTGCCAGGGGAGCTGCGTTGAGGCAAAATGCAGCATGATGCCTGGTGTTCCGATGCCATTAAGTATAAGCTCACTGGCACATATAATGCAGCCTGATTTTGGAAAATGTTTTTGGCATTTGTGTCGTCCTAATTCATAGACCATCAAATGCAGCACAACAATGCTTTGCTCTTCATCAGCGCCAGGCCACCCTCATCCCAGCAGTGACATCAGTCAGGGCGTGGTTCCCTCCACCAACATTTTTCTACTTTGTGTCACTGTTATGCAGTTGCACGCTCCCAACTTTGCTTGATGCGCTGCTTCGTCCAAAGGTTAGTGGTTTATTGGTTTAACAAGGTTGTTCAATATTATGTGAGTGCAGTGTATGTTCCTGAAAAATAATTTCCTCAGACTTAGAACATATTATAGCACGTTATTTGGTCACGTCATTAATCCGTAATCATTTGAAATATTCGAATAAGCTGTGTGACTTGTTGAAAGGGACTGACTGGCAATTTGGCCTGTCATTCTATGTGTGCTGCCATGTGGGTGGTTGCGGTTCGTGTTCTGAAACTCGAATATGTTTTGTAACACTATCAGTTGATGGCGAACGTCGACAGCAAAATACAATCGTGAATTTGCATTTAAGGCGATATTCCCATTGGTTTTTCCTGGGAATCCTCAGGCTTATTCTGTGATATGGTCACCGGTGTCAGGACGAGATCGAGGTGTCTCACCTACGTGGCTATTTACTCCTTCTTGCAGATGATCTGTACTGGCTGGTCAGCCCATGGTCTCATGTTTTCCGAGTACGTTGCTGCCTGGACGGTCCAAACTCATATCAACTGCTTGGCCATTCTTTCACTGTTTTTATGGTCTTGTTTTTGTATGTCTGGTTGGTGTTCACTGACAATGAAGAATGATCATGTGGACTCATCCGCTAAACTCTTCTTGTCGTAAACAGCAATGTCTGCATTTGGTATATTGGTTCTGAACCCTACGGGGTCATCGCATCCACTGGGTAACAAAGCACCCTGGGGTCCAGTACCATCCACCGGGTAACAAAGCAACATGAGTTCGTGCATCCACCCAGTACAAAGCACCCCAGGGGTAGTGCATCCACCCAGGTTACAAAGCAACCCTGGGGTCAATACCATCCACGGGTAACAAAAGACCCCTGGGCATACCAATCCATTTGGGTAAGCAAAGACCTAAGATCATATCATCCATTTGGTAACAAAGCACGCCTGGGGTCAGTACCATCCATTTGGGTAGCAAAGCACCCCTGGGGTCAGTATCATCCATTGGGTAACAAAGCACCCCTGTGGGCTCAGTACCACCACGGCATCACAAGTCTGAACACAGCAGATATGCTGCTTCATGGTTGATTATAATTGATGTAAAGATTTGATTATTTATTTTACAACTCGTTTGCAGGTTTGGCAACTCACTCCTCCTTGGGTTACCTGAAAACAACGTTTGCTCAAAATTGCTGATCCTGATCACTGCTTCAGTAGCTTTAACAATGAGCTCCAATTTGTATGAAATAACATTAAAAGGGCGAAAGTTGTTTCTACAACCAAGAACACAAACCGCGGTGGTAAAATGGTTTTACTTTCTTAGTTCATTTGAACCACATGATCACTTGGGACCATAACGAAGGTTCCGTGAGACCCAGAGCCATCATGTATGTAATGTGATGGATTGGGTGAAGAGTGAATGAAAGTTATGGATGGGGAGGGTGGGTGGAGGGTTTTGTTGAAAACTTATCATCAGGTAGTTCAAACAAGATACTACTCTCAGCTATTTGACCCAATGTTTTTGTACTTTGCATCGCATTTGTGAAAACATGACCCCCTATGACTCCGAAGAGGGCAATTAACCTTGGGGCTGGTCAGGGTAATTGCAGACGATTCTGAGCGTTTGTCCTCCCACTGTGATTGAATGACCAAGTAAGTACGTCAATCAGGTACAATGAAGCTTCATGAAAGATTGCGGTTTACCACTCAACACATTTTCACATACTTAAAAAATTATTAGAGAGGATGACACTCCAACACACGAGTGTGGGAAATCAATTCCAACAACGATTGTGCGTATCAAGCGTCTCACAAACCAGTGTGGCATCACGGTCCACCACAGAAGTTTGCGGGTCGACGGTCCACACGACCAATGTGAGAATCAGCGGTCACACACACGTGTGGGAATCATGCGGTCCAACAACGTCACGATCCCACACAACCGAAGGTGAGATCACATTCCCACACAACAGTGCGGGATCGGTCTGGTCCAACACGACCAGTATTGAGATACGGTCCACACATTGAACCAGTGTGGGATTCAAGGTCCAACAAACGAGGGTGAGATCGCATAACAACAACAACGTGCGGGATCACGATCCAGACAAGTCGGGATCACGGTCCCACACAGGTGCGCGGATCACGGTCCAACAACAGAGGTGCGGGATCACGGTCCACACAACGAGGTGCGGGATATGGTCACAACAACGAGGTGCGGGATCAACGGTCACCACAAGCGAGGTGCGGGATCAGGTCCACACAACGGGTGCGGGATCGACGGTCCACACGAGTGCGGGATACGGTCCACACAAGAGGTGCGGGATCACGGTCACACAACGAGGTGCGGGAATACGTCACACGAACGGGTGCGGGATCACGGTCACACAACGAGGTGGGCGGATCACGGTCCACAAACCAACGAGGTGGGGATTCACGGTCCCACACAACAGTGCGGGAATCCAGGTCCACCAACAGAAGTGCGGGATCACGGTCCACAACAACGAGGTGCGGGATCACGGTCCACAACAGCACAGGTGCGGATCACGGTCACACAACAAGGTGCGGGATCACGGTCCACAACAACAAGGTGCGGGATCACGGTCCCACAAAAGGTGCGGGACTCACGGCACACAAAGGTGCGGGATAGGTCCACACACCACAAGGTGCGGGATCACGTCCACACAACAAGGTGCGGGAAATCAACGGTCCACACAAGATGGTGGATCATGGGTCCACACAAAAGGTGCGGGATCCACGTCCACAACACAAGTGTGAGACAGTCATGGGGTTTAAAATATCCATTACGATCATGTAATTTAATTATTACACAGGAAATACCACCGTTACTCGCTGACAGTATAACCGTTAAGGGGGGGAAGGGGGAGAAATGAGGGGGGAGAGTGAGATTTTGGAGGGGAAGGAGATGAGGAGGGAGGGGCAGTGGGAGGGTTGGGGGGAAGGGAAGACAGTGTGAGGTGAGAGTAAAGGGAGACAGTGTTGAGGTGAGAGGAATGGGGGGGAAGGCAGAGTGTGGTGATGTCATTATATTCAAGTTTAATCAATAATATTTCTGCTAGAACACAATGAAGATCGAAACAAAATAATGTTCTGAATCATTTTCTGATCGTCATACTATCCACGGCCCGGAGATCAAACCTGCTGGAATATGGAGAACAAAATCCTGTCCAGACAAAAATACCGGCCAGAGCTCCGGAGACAAGCTGTCCGGAGATGAACACAGCCTGGACACGTTCGAAACGAACACTGTGGGGAGGCAGAGAGAGAGAGAGAGACAGAGACAGAGACGATTAGCAGAAAGAATATGTCAATGCTGAATGAAAAAAACACACACACACACACACACACACAACACATAACACACACACACACACACACAACACAAACACACCCACAACACACACACACAACACACCACACAACAACACAGCACACAACGGCAGATCTCGGCAATTTTTCAGGAATCAGTATTGTTGATGGTCGTGTGATTACCAACTAAGTACGTATGTATACAATCAGAAACCTAAGTATCTTTTCCACCGGTAAAACATCGTTACATTCAACATAAACGTTTCTAGGGAAATGTTTCACAAATTAAATCTTTATAAAACAAACTCTGTGCCGACGGTGGAAAAAAGAAATTTTGCCCCGTAATTAGAAAACACGTTATACAGCAAACGGCTCGGAAAATCAGGTGTTATTTCAAAACAATTTTACCAGACTTTTCTTTGATCCAGAAGAGACATCGCGAATATCTGAAAATCTCGACACAGATCTGCAGACGCATGATCAAGCACGTTCCTACTGGGGGACAGAAGCACGCTGAGGGACGAACAGCCAATCATTAAACCATAGACAGCTCAATGAAGCTGGTTTTAATTTTGTACGTTTCTCAGTTTTTTGTTCCAGTCACCCATAATAAGCTTACTCCGTCTCTCAAATGTTTTCCTAATAGTAGAAAGAAAGTTTAATGCTTTGGAAATTTTCAGCATTTTCTTGTTATGTAATGGAGAAGGAGGACACAGCCTGCTTTCTTAAAGTAAATAGGTGTAATCGGCTTAGTTCTAAGACTCTTATTTTCTTTAAACATTGCAGATTTTCACAACAGATTGCGACACTTATGTTAGTCCGGACGATTATACGATCCCTCAAAGTCAAACCAAAGTAATATTTTGATATACTTGAGGCAAGTCCGTGAGAGTAGATCGTGGAAAATCGTATCATAAAAATGCATGAAATCGCTCAAACTCTAATTTTGCAACTAGAGTACTTACAAAAGTGATGAACAGGCCATTTGATAGGTGTAGAGAAAGTAAAAAAACAACTTCAAACGGTAAGAAATCGTTGTGGTGTCCCAAGTTAGCATGGTTGAGCAGGCCAAAAAAACATGGCGGCTTCAGAGCCCAGTGAGGTTCCCTGGAAATGCCTGAAGACCCTTAAGAGCGAGATGGCGAGGATTGCTGACGAAGATATACTTAAGAGCAGGTTTTGGGTCGCTGATGACCTCGCGTGATTCGGAACAAGGTTGTAAGCTCAATTAATATCCGTTGGCAATTATTTTCTACATTTTGAACTCAAAATATGCCAAAAATTAACTTTTAAGTCAAAACTTTGTCAGTGATCTAAAAAACAGTCCGAAGTTACCAAAGATGATATGACGTCACGTTCTCTCGAAACTCGGAACATTCGGAACAGCGGTGTGAACAATGGCGAGATGCAATCAGAAGAGTGATTTCAGCGGCGAAGAAATTGAGTCGTTTCATTCGATA
>JAXMNL010001664.1:7028-17333 GCA_035128595.1 Eptatretus atami
AAAATTGTAAGCTTCACTATCGACCTGGGGGGAAATTGCAAAATCTGAGAATTTTTTACAATTTGAAGGTGCCAAGATATGCAGAAGGTCATAAGAAAGTACTGTTTGAGGAATTGTTCTCTCTTATGTATAATGATATTATCAAACAAAAAATGCATTTTCAAACCATTTGGACAAACATATACAATCATACCATGTTAAACCCATTTCTAAAAATGCAGCTATAAAATGAAAATAGCCTGTGTTTGGATAAAAAAAACATGCTTTGTAAGCAACTATTCCATAGGACCATAGCAAAAAGATACTTTTCTGAAAAGCACAGACACTTGGGCATTATATACATTTAAGATTGTTATCTTATTAAAACTGGGTTCAATTTCTAGCTTTCTCCTCATTGGACACAGTGTAACACAATACCATGCTGCAGCCAATATTCTCACTAACTACATTACATATTTGGCAAAATTTTAAAAAAAAAAAAAATCTGTGACAGTCAGGAAGAATACATGTATATAATATTTAGACCAATTTTGCGGAACGCTACTTTGAAAGTAAAAAATTGTGAATTAAAAATGTCAACATATATGTCTAAATTCGATAATTTTTTAGTGATAGGCAGGAAATGTTTTTCTTTCGTCATTGATGGTTTAATTTTTAAGCTGACCTGAGCACACACTGACCCAATATTGAGGCTTGTCTCACCTTCACTTTTGGGGCGGTTGGTTGGTTTGGACATCAAGTGAGGAGACTCCCTCTCTCCTACTCCGGGAATTCACCTACATGTAATACCACTTTCTAGATATCAAGATAAGACATACATTCTCGAACTTTATGGTCATCTATATAGATTTAAATATGGCAGATCTCGGCCAGTAATTTTTGCTTCCAATGACTGTATAATGGTCATGATTACATACCACGTATCCACCCTATTAAATCTTTGATCAGACCTAAATCAATATTTTATTAATCTATATATACATGGCAAATAGTTCACCTTAAAACTGAGGTCATAATAGAACAATTGTAAAGAAGCTGTTCCACAATGTTTTCCGGAGTTCTAAGGTGTCACTGTTTAGGTTTATTAATGTCATATTACTATGATAATCATTTTTGTGAGAGTGAAAAAAAAAAACAAAGCTTTGATGCAATGATGATTGATATCACATACACCTTTTCGATTTAAGATTTTGTAGTGGGGTTTTAGACTACCTTAAAATAATGGCCTATTCTTGATATCAACTTTCGTTTCCGAGGTAGCGTATTATATTATAATGCAATTTGTAGCGCATGATTTCTCCTCGCTGTCTGGCATAAGGAGTACAAAGCCAAATGCCTTCTCAGGACGCTGAGACACCCAAGTTTGCAGCAAACACCGAGCAGCTAAGCAGCGTCAGAAATGCATGTCTTTTTACTCTATCTACCGGATTATAAAACACAGTGTGTATTTGTGTATTTGTCGGCCCCCTTTCATTAAGGTACGATTTGATTGGCATTCGCAGATTTCTTATACAAGGCACCTTAATTCTTATAGCTTCCGTCCCCTGTTTTTTTAAAAGTTTATTAAAATTTATTGCAGTCCCCGTCCCACATCCTCGTCCCCGTCCAGTCGTTTGTCATCTCATTCTCCTTTGTTCGTCCAACTCAAATAGTTTCTACGACTCTCTTGTTCGAGTGTTGCCACTTTTCTATGTCCTTGTCTTTAGTTTTTTCTAGAGGACAGTGGTAACGAAAAAGCAAAACCAAGAAATCTTTACCTGCGGTTTTAATGCAAAGAAAAATCAATTTTGTTTTAATAAAAAGAGTAAATACAGCTCTTCTTTGCACCTAAGTTGGGATTGCTAGAGACGCTCTTGCTTCTTAAATCGCACAACTTCTCAATGGCTTGTGTGCACGAGCACGAAAACTATTTTTGTCTTAAATAACATATAATGCCAAAGCGTGTAGTGCTGAACTATCTCATGCACAAATGTATCGGGGTGGAACATATTTTGCTCGCCTACTCTCATGCCATGTGTGATGCCACAAAACACTTGCTATCCGCGTTAGTATGTTACGTAAATGAGTATATGCATATTTCCGATCGCAGTTCTTTGCGCGGACTAAGGTCTATTCTAGAAAATATAGAATTAGACCACAAGCCAAAAGACAAACGAAAATAAAAACGTACCCCACACCTGCGTAGATAAAAAACTACGGCCAGGTAGCCTGCATTCACTCATCTACTCTTAGTAACATACCTTGGCATCGAGCAAGCAGAATTCAAGGCGCTGTAACCATCTCGAAATCTGAACACACATGGCGTCCCAGAAGATAGAATAGAGAATCCTTAGGTAAGTACAGTTGGCCTCCTCATAGCAGTCAGCATACATTATGGACATGCAGCATTTTGAACTGCAATAGCCATCCAAAGTTGTCGCTTTTTGGTTCATTTGCTCTGTAAATCAGAGCCATGATTCAAACTCAGGAACTCGTTAATTTCACAAGTTTGCTCCGATATTTGTGATAAAGTATTTCACAGTTCGCTCACATTATGTGTTCCTTCTTAAACCCCTTCATTTGACAGGACTGTTATTTCTTAGTCATATCTATAACATTCAGTCAACCCCTGATGTGATGTTGGAACTATGGGAACATAGCTCTTGACTAAACCTGAACGTGTCACTCACAAAGTTTTGGCGGAAGGGTGGTCGGGAGTGGGTTGTCCTCAACTCTCCTACGGGATTGCCTGGGGCAGCTTCCAAATCATGGGCGGGATTGCTCGTGAGTTACCTATATATCTATACAATACAGTAACTGCATCGCACTACTTTCCCAATACATTCATTGCTGCTATATGAGCATGCATAGAGACATATCAATCGCTGCCAGTAGATCAGGCTTACATCCGATAACATCAAAACAACAACATTCACTCAAGGATTTAGAAGGAAGAAAATACTCTAATAATAATAGCGACTAAGATCATGAAATAATCTACATTAATAATTATTAACGATTGTAGTCTCATAAGGTGACCCATCCCCGGTGGGCCAGTGTGATTTCGACCGCTCCAAAACGCCCGTCCTCGTGGAGTTCTCCAGCCACTGGCAGGAAAGCGTGCACCACTGGCAGCCGATCACATCAATGACAGTTCTCTTCCTTCACTTCGGTCAGATTTCGGAGGCTAATCATTCTATTTACAACGGTCTGTCAGGCTGTGTGAGTTATCTAGTCCGCCAGATTCAAGACATCCAGCTCACCCTGAGGCAAATGCCAAGTCGAGACAAATACAAGACTTATGCTGTCCTTTCTCGCTCTAGCATGCGTATAAGTTCATAAACCTTCTGTCTCTGGCAGATCGGAGGATAATGACTTGGAGGACTACCATACAGAAAGGTTTTTTGCTGCATTAGAACTATCCTCAGAAATATGCGTATTAGCAAAGAAAACCTATTTCCTCTAGATTTCCTTCTCTTGACTGGGTATCCTTCTAATCCATCCATTCATGTATGCTCATCAGTCACACAAAAGATCAAATCAATTTATACAATTGCATCATGACTTAACCAAGTCAGTCCTTATCACTTTCCATGCAACATTTACCGTTAATTCAGAGATCCCTCCCATTATGTCTCGCCTCATAATGGATTCTCCGTATATATCCTAACGTAAGCCGCGGCGGTGTGCCATTTCGGTCGACTTGGAGATTCTGAGGTGATAGACTTCGACGAGATAATTCATAACTGAACCACCTGAACGTGCATTTATGTTATTACAGAGTACACTAATAGCATTCGAAAACCTACACATTTATCTTGGGGCTGTCTTCTTCTTATTTACCCATTCCTCTATAATATCGTTTTGTCTATATTTTTTATTTATTTGTGTGTACGCGTTACTGAAATTTGGAACAAAAAAAACAGGTGTATTATTTTGGACACCCTCTGACCCCCACCCCCTGCCTAATTTAGGTCATGACCCAATTATAGAACAATTTTTCCAACATCTGGACTTAATTAGACATAATGTGAAACACACTAACTGAACCGAACTCGGAAAAAATCCTTACCTATGTCCCACTCACAAGACTGTGAAGCCTTATAGACTCCACACAGAAAGCTGGGTATGATATATAATATAAGTAACTTAGATAAATACATCAGTATATATATATATAAGAAGTGATTTGTAAAGAATAATTATAATAATTGGAAAGCAAATATATGGTACCTAAACTGTTACAAACTCAGAAAATGTAACACCGCACCACGTGATCTTACATGAGAATTCAATAACCTAACACTCCACGTTGATCTCTTAGCTTAAACAACCACCACCACTAGTGATCTCTGTAATCAACCACATACCATCTAGTTTATCGAGCTTATCCTGTTAGTAACGACAATGCCCTTATCGCCAACGGTCATTTCTTTCTGATATAGGGCTCAACTCATTTCTATTTCCATCGTAAGTATTCCTTTTCTTGTTTTAGAATTCTTAACGAACCATATCACGCAACACCACGTGATCGTCTGTAACAACCACACCGAGTAGATCTCTTTATTGTCGTCTTTAATTGGCCAGCGATTCCCCCGTCTGCATTGACTTGTAGCTTTTCCCAGATGGCCCTCGAACACACAGGAACACACAAGCTCAACGTTAGGATCTCTTTGATCTCAAAAGCTATTAGCGTTGAACACCACGTGTGATACATTTCTCCCAAGTAACATGGGTAAACCAAATGAACACAGTTCATCATCTCCATCGGATCAGAACAATCCTCCTGATATACTATTGAGACATCCCAGCACCCTATATGACTTTACCGTGAAATCTCATGATATAAACCAAAAGAAATCCACACAACACGATGTAATTCTCTATTGATAAATAAAACACACAACTATCTCCAAACATATGTGTATTCTCTCCCTGTACTAACGTTGCCAGGAGTCAGAGAGACACCGAGAGCGATTTGAATCCATAGTGGATATTCTATTATACCGTGTTCTAGCTCCTTGCGACAGGCCGCTGCATATTGCCCCGTGCCTAATCTTTCGCCAACCATGAAGATATGCGAAAGTCGGAGCATCGTTACGCTCTCCCTCGATTGTGCTGTTGTCATTTCGTATCTTTTTACGACTCTTGTTTTTTACAGTAGAAACACAATTGCTGAACGTAGGATCCCCCATTCTCATGAGAGAATTCCCTTCACAATGTAGGCCAGACGAAAGTTTCTAGATCATTGCGGGCATCCTTACTCCCACGGAAACTCGGACATCGGCAAATTAATATTTGTATTAAATATTAACATTACGATCTAACTCTTTCGATTGTGTACTAGATTTCTCTTCATACAAATAGTAGACGATAGACACTCACACCGAGCACGTACTGACATCAGTGACCTCTTTGTCCTACTCTTACCTGTGGTTTGCTTTTGAGATGGTGGGCTAAGCCTAATTGTAATCCTGAAAAACATTCCTTCCAAAAAATGCGGAAGGTATGAAAGTTTGACATCCTTTCCCGTGGGTCAAACTCGGCACAAATACATACGCGTCTCTCGAAAGGGAAAAATGACACCTGAGAACCAGATGTCCTCAAGACGTGATGAACACTACATCGATGGTTAGAGCGGCATGCTTCTCGTGCTGGAGTGCGTTGACGGTCACAATCGGCGGCTGGATTTCTAGCAATGCTCTTCAAGAATTTGTATAATTTCCGAACGCTCACAACTGAGGTGACACAAGGTACCAATGAAGGAGCACATACGCGGCGTAGTCGGTGGCTTTACTCACAATGTATGCTTGATGCAAATATCGAGCACGGAGACGACGCTGAGTGGAACCACAGTTGGAAACGTAGGTTTTATATAATTCATCGAAGGGCGATTTTTGAAGCTCTCAAAAACGCTGAGATAATTTACCGTTTCTTGTTATGTATTGATAAAAATTTTGCCAATCAAACAATTTCTCCTTACATGGTTTTATTATCATATCATCCTCCGTTTTCAACTTGAGTCCGGACATTAACCGTCAATCCGGTTCACAGTGTGCTCCAGACAATACATATTGTTCGGACTTTTTCAGTGTTGGAAACCATGTGGTAGTGGATTGGGTGATGTGGGAACAAGGACGAAAGATGGATTTCTCGGTATTTTTTTGTGGTGATATTTCATCCACGGACTACAGAGTAAGCTGGCTTCGGAGAAATTATACTATATAATTATAATTTATTATTAATTCTCATAGATGAACATAGAAAATTTAGAAAAGTGACATGTCTATGGCCTCTCCCGTATGGTCTGTGCAAGCTCTTCCAGCAATCCTGTGTGAGGTTGATCCCACAATGGTACGTGACATCGATATTCACTCCCTTCCCAACTTGCTTCTCACATCCGGTGGGAGAAAAAACAGCTTTCTTAGATCTCAATTGCCTTTCATTTGCATCGGATCGTTGCTTACTCCGCTCCTCACAACTCTCACCAATATCCCAACTGTTTCTACCGGATCGCGTACGGAATTGATATCAAGGGACGGAGGCGCCAATATAAGGGGAGCGTTGAAGCCAGGGGGCGATAGCGGGGTTTGTAAAAGCTTGACACTTTTGTACTCTCGACGCAGTTGAGATTTGACCACACAGAGCTGTGTAAAAGGGCGTGGCCAGCGCTGGTCAATCGGTAGACAAGGGCCAAATTCAGTGAGCGGAATAACGGGTGGACTAGTACCGTCTAAGTGACCAGAAACCTGCAGATCACAACACAGAGAAGCCAGTCAGTTGTCGCTAAATTACGGACGGTGAAGTTCTGGTTCTCTCACGGTGTCCAATTTCGCTGATTCAAACGAAGGCCGAGATCGGCATTAGAATCGCCTACTGGAGGAATTGGCTATCAGCCCAATGGTAATGTGTGGCGTCTGGCCGTGCTCATCACGGGGATGCCAGTCGAAGCGATATTGTTCCCTCTTCGTGGTGCTAACTCCTCCTGTGTGGTCACCATACACACTCGGTGCAAATAATATATAGTTTCGGAGAAAGGAGAACTCGAAAACCGAGTATTGTATTTGTGGCTTATGAAGGAAGGAGGCGATCCGTTTATGCAGAGCTCACCACGCCCCCTGCCTCCCCAACGTCAGGAATGTTCTCCCCGCCTTAGTTATCGCATCCGGTCCCTATGTTCGATGCGGTCAATTTTTACCCATCCCCTTCCTTCTCTTCCACCTTTCCCGTGTCAGATCAGTTATTATTAGAAAGGCGTTGTCATTCAAAAGTTATCTCGCATTCTCGTTATAGAGGTACGCTTTGGTGGTGTTGGTGGATTTTCAATGTCACAATAGGTATTGGACCGTGGATAGAGAGATGGCAATATTTTTACCGGACTACACATTTGGCCCCTGTATCAAAGATCCCCTTTGTGAGGAGGCCGGACGCTGCAACACCATTTTTTATTCACCCGCTTCCCTTGCGCCGCCATATTTGTATTTCCCTCGCGTCACTGGATTCTCCTCAGCTCTTCCTCCCTGGCACTTTAGATTAGACCGTTTCCCCTTCGCTTGCTGTTCAGTAGTTTCGCATAAAATAGTTTCCACGATGAGTCTTGGTAACCGTTTGAGAATTGCTCCGGGGGTTCTTTGGGTGTTCGAATCGCGCGTGCATAAACAGACACCAAACCATGGCGATTGTGTTTCACCTCACGCGAACAAGTTGTCTCCAGTGTTTCATTTATTCAAATATTCGTGTGCCGCGAGATAAAGGCTCATGAAGGGCGTGGTTTCACTCGACTTGGTTGGTGGGACGTACAGGGTGTTTAACTCGGGTGATTGTTACCGGCCGATGGTAATATCTCCTCACTGGGGAATACTCCTGTTGAAAAAAAGAAGAATGGACCCAAAAATCTGCGCCCCCTTGTGGCCACCATCTTAATTATTAATATGGCATTTGTAGTCGGTGAATTTGTGTGTACTGATGGTTTATACAGGCTAATTCTCAAGGGCTCGTAGGGTGCTGTGGGCGTGGGTCTCTTATCGCTCTTCTCCGGTGGTGGTTGTTAGCGAGGTCTGTCGGGTTATTACAACATTTATCGGTTGAATGAAATATTAAGAAAATAAATTTATTCGACTTCGCTGCGGTTTGTGCGTCGCTATTACGAAGTATTCAACTCCTGTGTGTCGGTGGCCGGGCGGGAATACTAGGTGGGTTTTGTATACTGCAGGCGCGTCAGGCGGTAAGGAATACGGGTCACCGGCGCTGAGAACCCGGAGGGGAAAGAGGCGTTGGTCATTGCCCGGGCTTGTTGTAGTCGTGAATTTTTGGTCGACTCGATTGTTGGTGATGTGGCAGTTTCGGGCTCTTCTCTCTCGGTTTCGTGTGTGTGGTGGGTTGTCGTGTGCTTTTTTGAAACTTTTTTTTTAGACTCCGCGCGTTTCATTTTGTGGGCCCGCCTCCTCGAGTCCGTTTAAACTCGGGGGCTTCGATGGGATCTCGCTTTCTGGATGTTGTCACGTCTGGTCGTGGTCGAAGACAAAGGGGTGGAGAAGAAGCCGTATTTCATCCACTTCGGAGCAAGGACGCTTGATGATTAGGAGACATACGAGGTTAAACCACTCAGAAAAGTACGGCGGTGCCAAAGGCGGGGGACCAGTCCCCCGACAAATAACTGTGGTGTCTTGGTGGACGGAAAACGCTGCAGCTCCCCGGCGTTTAGACAGACAAGCAGAATGTGCATTTCATTATAAAAACACAGCTTGAATCTCATGGATTCTTAATTCATCACACCGTTTTATCTATAAATATAATAGAATATTAATTAGAGGTACGTCTGTACTCATTATATTTTACTATAGGCGAAGCAACTGGGCCAAATGTTCGTCGTTGTGTTTGTGTGTCCCTTTCTGAAAAGTGGTTTTAACGATTGTCTTAATTTCACTTCCATGGTGAGGCTTTCCTTTTCTTCGAAGCACTGCGCATCAGAAGAGTCTGCCTTCCGCTTGGGAGCCAAATGAAGGGCAAAAGTTTCCAAAAAAGCAAACAGAACGAAAGAGGCGAATGAGCAACAATCCAAAATTGCGTACAACCGGGGAAATGACCAACGCCCTCTTCCTCGGTCTACGACGCCGCGTGACCACGTATTCTTCCGCCGCGCTCACCAACTAGTTCCCTCGCAGCGAAGTTTGTATTTACGACGCAAACCGCAGAAGTCGAAATAATTTATTTTCTTAATTTCTTAATAATTTATGGGAGATGCGTCGTAACCACGAAACGTCGAGACCGTCCGGTACCCCGAGGATTGCCGTTATATAATACAACAAAATATAGACTAAATGCCATATTATATTTTAATTCAAGATGGTGGCACAGGGGGGCAGATTTTTGGGTTCCATTTTTTTTTAAGATCCCCAGGGGTGTGGGTATCCTGTTTCAAAGTTTCATGCTTTCTGCAAAAAATTGAGCGATCTGAGTGAAATTCTGCATGTACGTGATATAGCTTAGTGCACCCGGACTGTTAGGTCCCGTTGAACTTTGCGGTCGGAGCAGCATCCGGAGGGGTGATGTCAGTCAGGGTCAGTGAGTCCGTAAATACTTCGAGCCATTATTGCTTGAAACCAACACACGATCTTGATTGAAACTTGCTTGACGACAAGCTTCATATCTGATGCCGAACAAAGGTGTATTGACCGCATCGAAATCTGCGATCATTAATGGGGTCTACGGGGGGGGTTCACGCTCCCCTCCCCCTTCCACAAAATAGGTATTTGGTCTCTTCTCCGAAACTACAAACACCATTTCAATGAAACTTGAGACAAATTCCTTCACTCACTCGGGTCCGGTTTTTTGTTTCCGGGCATTAAAAAAAATCATGTCTGGGGTTTGTGTCTGCGGGGCGTCAGTAAGTGGCCGTTGCTCCGGTGACCTTCAGGACACCATGGTCCGATATATATTTTTTGTTATTTTATGGGAACATCACCCAAGAGACAATAATCGCTTCTCTCACCATGCAAGCACAACACTGGCTGAAGCCAATTCCACGATTCTACTTGCCGTGGTTGTTGAAATTGCGTAGAGACAGAGATCGTGATCAATTGTCGATCTTTGATCTGCAGGTTTGGTATTGCGGCATCGTTATCACTCTTGTTCATTCTCTAAACACTGGAGAGTACAAGGTCCAACTTTTAGAAACTTATCCCTTCACTCCATATTGGCCTTTCGATCGTATTGGTTTGGCGGAACACGTCATCACTGGGAAATAGAAAAGCTGTTTTCCGGTCGAACAGTTAAATTTCTCACCATTGTGCAACTCGATTCTGGAGGACAGTCGAAACATTTATT
>JAXMNL010001666.1:0-17557 GCA_035128595.1 Eptatretus atami
CACCACGAGAGAGATCGTGTAGGAGTGCCCACACGACGGGGCGGCGGGAGTGTGGGAGCCCCCCAGAGAGGGTGGGCGGGCCGTGTGGAGCCCCAGAGAGGGATGGGGGGGAGTGTGAGGCCCCCCCAGAGAGGGCTGGGCGGGCCGTGTGGGAGTCCACCAACAGGAGGGGCGGGCGGGAGTGTGGGAGGTCCACCACAGAGAGGTGGTGCAAGCTGCGGGAGGACCCCACTATGAGGGTGGGGGGGAGTTGCATGCGGCACCCCCAGAGGGGTGTGTGCGGGGCTTCTTTTTTTGTTTTTTTTGTTCTGGTTTGAGGTTTCCCCCTCATGTATTTTTAGCGGGGTGGGCGGGTGCTTGTGTGGGTAGTCCCACATGAGGGTGCTGGGCGGGCGGAGTCACGTGAGGAAGAAGAGCCGACCCCAACGAATAAAGAGAGGGTGGGCGGTTTTTGTTTTCTTCTAGTCGAGCTCGTTGATGAAGGCCCGCACCATCAGAAGGGCGGTATGTTGGGCGGTAGGTGTGTGGATTGTCTCCCAGAATGTGTGGTGCTGTGGTTTTGTTATGTCTGTAGTGGTTAGGTATCCGTTATCACCACAGATATGTCGCCATTAGTTTTTTGTGGTTCTCTGTGTAGTGTAGTATGTGTCTCTCGTACGAGGTAGGGCGGGCATGGGCATTCTTGATCCTGATCATATCTAATCTCTTCTGTATCTGGTATGTTAAATCTAATGAAGATTTATTAAGTAGTTGGAAGTGTTATAGTCTATCACAGCAACTGATGTGGTTTTCCCCAGGCTGCAGGTCACACGGTTCATTATGGACTTTACAAATTACGCACAGTACCACCGATTATAAACACGGGAAGTGTGGCAAATGTAGGATTTTCGGTTAGATCTGGGAAAGAATTTAACGAGTAAAAGTACTCTGATCGAAGATAAATGAAGTTTTGAGGATCACGTGAGAACGTGATGACGTCAATCTTTGGATGGATACAAGCGCTATTTCCTGTACTTGGGGGGAGCACGGCGACTTCTCATCAGGTGTTTCCTGGTCATGAGGTTTGCAGAAAAAGATCCGTCCCGGCCTCTTGATAGTGGATTGGCCTCACTGTGTACGGCAAGTCTTTGCTTCCCTTCACTCATATACCTTCAGGTCGCTTGAGCATTCCACCTCAGTTTCAATTTCTCGACAAACACAATTGATGTGAATCCGCAGAGGTGGCGAGCGAGCTGACGTCGACGTCGACGTCGAGCGTCGGTTCGTAGCGTAAGGACTGGGTTGTCTTCAGGGGTGGGATATTCGGTAGTAATATGCCGATGTAGGCAAGCTGAAGCGTCGGCGCTCCGGCTGACCTGGGAGTTAATGAAGACTAGCTACGATTTGCCCGTGAAAAAAATAAGTAAATAAATAAATATTCAAACCGCTCGAGCACACAACAACAACCTACACAGGTCCGTTTCTTCGCTCTGCGTGCCCGGACGTGGCGCGTGGACCATGGAAGTGTTGGCATATTATTCGCAGTTACGATTTTCCGCAATTCAGTTTTAATTACCCGAATTATCAATTAGCGCCAACGTATTTTCCATTTTCGCAATGTTGTGGGCAAGGAAAAACAAAAAGAGAAGAGAAGAGAGTAGAAACAAATTTACTTCCTGGTTCGAGCATACCAGCACTCTGATGTTACCGAGAATTTACTGCACCGTAATATGATAACGATCATTAACTGGGCATTGTGTTTATCTAATAACATTGCGCATTAAGAAACGAGAAATTATGCAGAATACCGAAGCTCATCACTATCCCGGACACGCCGTACGCTTGTAACCACGTATAGGGAAACGGCGGCGAGTGTTCCCCCTTCCATCGCCACGGCCCACGCCAAACGCAACGGTTTTTTTTCATTGGTCTTGGGCTAAATAAACTGGCATAAACTTGGAGCCACCCGATTAATATCAACAGCCTGAACATAGCGTCACACCTCCCAGGTCCAGCAATATATCTGCAAGTTTCAATTACGCCACTCCGGACGCAGTGGTTGTCGAGAAACAGCGGTCACAGGCACACACATCACCCACACACACACACACACACACACACCACACACTACACCCACACACCACACACCCCCACCCACACAGAATTTGCTGGACATTATAGATTAGATAGATAGATGAATAGTCATGTCTGTTCTCTCCACCGCACATCTCTGCTCCCATCACTCCATTCATTAGCCGAGGTGGATCTTAAACATCTGCTGTCAGTCCGATCACAGTCTTCTCTCATCCATTCTCACTGATATTTTTTCACTGAGCAAAATACAACGGTCACTTCGACTGAGAGGAAACATTAAGTGTGGGGAGAAAGGGGGGTGAGGGTAGAGGAGGGTGGTGGAGAGAAGTGGAGATGGAGAGAGGGAGAGGAGGGAGGGGAACTCGAGAGAGGATGGAGGGCATGATAGAGAGAGGAGGGGGAATGGAAGTACGGCGGCCATTTTATCAATAAAGACCTGATCGAACATGTCCTCCCATTAGTCTCGACATAAGCATGCGATGACTCTCTCACACTTACCCATCAACAAGACACACGATGTAATACCACCTGTGGTAACCAAACTCTCATTTCTGCCTGCACTCACTCCATTCCGACTGGGAAGACTGGCGCCCAATCTCTGTTTGTAAACTAAATACTGGACTTCGTCTTCCAACTCCGAACAGCAAAATTACTCTAATACACGGGGCCGGATGACATTTTATGTGTCTTTTTTTCCTTGATAACAACGAAGGGAAATATTTACAAAGCACCGAACAAAGGATACACCCATCACCGCTGTAACCTTTCTGAACATAACACCTCGCACCTCTTTACTCAACCTCACACGCACACGCACATCAGAACATACCTGAGTAAAGTGAGAGGCACAAAGAGGAGGGATGAACAGGGACGAGAGAGAGAGGCGAGAGGAGAGAACGAGAGAGAGAGAGAGAGAAGAGAGAAGGAATGAGAAGAGAGAGGAGAGAGAGAGGGAGCAGAGAGAGGGGAGAAGAGAGAGAGAGAGAGCAGAGAGAGGAGAGCAGAGAGGGAGAGGGAGAAGAAGAGGGAGAGAGAAGAGGAGAAAGTAGAGAGTGGAGAGTAGAGAGAGCAGAGAGGAGAGATGCAGAGAGAGCAGAGAGAGAGAGCCCATGAGTAGAGGAGAGAGAGGTGATGGAGAGGGAGAGAGAGAGAGAGAGAGCGGAGAGGGGCATGAGAGAAGGAGAGAGAGAGAGAGAAGAGGAGAGAGAGAGAGAGGGAGAGGGAGACGGGAGAGCAAGGAGGCTCAGAAGAGAGGAGAGAGCCAGAGAGAAAGAGAAGAGAGAGAGCAGAGACCAGAAGAGAAGAGAGCGGAGGGGAGCCGGGCAGAGGGAGGAAAGACAGAGAGAGGGAGAGCAGAGAGAAAGAGAGAGAAGCAGAAGAAGAGCGGGGGAGAGGGAAGGGCAGAGAGAAAGAGAGAGGGGAGAGGAGGAGAGAGGAGAGAGAGAGAGAGAGAGAGAGAGAGAGAGAGAAGAAGCAGAGACCAGAGAGAGAGAGAAAGAGAGAGAGCAGGGAGAGAGAGAGAGGGGGGGAGGGAGACGAGAGGGAGAGGAGAGAGCGACGACAGAGAGAGAGAGACGAGGAGAAAACAAAAAAGAGAGAGAGACAGACGCGGAGAGGGAAGAGATCGAGGGAGAAAGAGAGGGAGAGAGAGAGACGACAGAGACGAGCAGAGAAGAGGGGGCGAGAGGGGAGAGAAAAGAGGGACGAGAGAGAGAGAGGAGAGGAGCAGAGAGAGAGCAAGAGAGACAGAGAAGAAGGAGACAGAGAGGAGAGGAGAGAGAGAGGGAGAAGAGAGGAGAGAGGGAAAGAGAGAGGAGTGGCCATGAGAGAGAGAAAGCAGAGAGGGGAGAGGGGAGAGAGTAAAGCACGCACACGGAGAGAGAGAGAGAGAAGAAGAGAGAGAGAGAGGAGAGAGACTGAGAGAAGGGAGAGGGAGAGGGAGAGAAGAGAAGAGAGACGACAAGAAGAGAGAGAGGACAGAGAGAGCAGACAGAGCTGAGAGAGGGAGGAGAGAGGGCAGAGAGACGAAGAGAGAGAAGAGGAGAGAGAGAGAGAGAATGAGAGAAGGGGGGGTGAGAGGGAGAGAGAAAGAGAGAGGGAGAGAGAGAGGAGAGGAGAACGAGAGAGAGAGAGAAGAGAGACGACGAGAGAGAGAAGAGAGAGAAGAGGAAGAGAGAGAGAGAGAGAGAGAGAGAAGAGATGAGACGAGGGGAGAGAAAGACGAGAGGAGGCGAGAGAGGAGAAGAGACAAGATGAGAGGGGAGAGAGAGAGCAGACAGAGCAGAGAGAGACAGAGAGGGAGGCAGACGAGAGAAGAGAGGTAGAGAGGAGGAGAAGGCCGAGAGACGCAGGGAGAGAGAAAAGAGAGACGGACAAGAGAGAGAGAGAGAGAAAGAGAGCGGACATGAGAGAGGGAGAGAGAGAGAGAAGGAGAGATGAGAGGAGAGAAGAGTAGCAGAAGGAGAGAAGACTGAGAGACAAGAGGAGAGAGAGAAGAGAAGCGACCGGGAGAGAGAGAGAGGGAAAAAGAGAGAGAGAGAGAGAGAGAGAAGAGTAGCAGAGAGAGGATGGGGAGAAGGGAGAGAAACGAGAGAGGAGAGAGAGAGACGAAGGGAGAACAGAGAGGGAGGGGGGGGGGGAGAGGGAGAGGAAGGAGAGAGAGAGAGGAGAGAGACGAGAGAGCGAGAGAGGAGAGAGAGAAGAGAGAAGAAGAGAGAAGATGAGCGGAGAGTGCGAGAGCGGAAGAGGAAGACAGAGAAGAGAAAGAGCAGAGGGAGAGAGAGAGACAGAGAGACGAGAAGAGGGACGAGGGAGAGAAGAGAAACAGAGAGGAGAAGGGAAAGAGAGAGAGGAAGAGAGAGAGAGGAGGGAGATGAGAAGAGAGAGAAAGATGCAGACAGTGAGAGAAAGATAGCAAGACGACGGGAGAGACGAGAGAAGGAGGAATGCGAGAACGGAGAGAAAGCGAGAGCGAGGAGGAGAGGACATGAGAGAGAGAGAGGAGAGAGGAGAAGGAGGAGAGAGAGCGAGAGAGAAGAAAGAGAAGAGAAAAGAGGAGAGAGGGAGGAGAGAAAGGGAAGCAAGAGAGCAGAGGGAGATGAGCGAGAAGTGCCAGAGGGGAGAGGAGGAGAGACAGGAGGACAGAGAGAGAGAAATAGGAGAGAGAGGAAGAGCGAGACAGAGAGGAAGAGAGAACTATAGAAGATAATGGAGAGAGAGGGAGAGTGACGCAGAGACGAGGAAGATAGATAAGAAAGACGGAGAAGAGAGGTGGAGAGAAGAAGAGAAGGAGAGAGGAGAGGAGGAGAGAGAGGAGAGAGAGAAGAGAAGAGCAGAGAGGAGACTAGAGGAACGGAAGAAGAGTAAAGAGCGCAAGGGAGAGGGAAGAGAGAGAGACAGAGCGAGAGGGAGGGAAGAGAGCAGGAGAGAGAGAGAGGAGAGAGAGAGGAGTAGATGAGAGAGAGAGAGAGGAGAGAGAGAGAGAGAGAGAAAGAGAGAGAGAAGAGACAGAGATAGACAGAATAACAGACAGGACAGAAAGCGCAGAAAGTACTGGAGGCGGTACTCATTCTACCTGGTGCGGCTGACTGCCCCTGCTTCCTCCCCACAGTCGCCTTAGAGAAGGAGGAGGAAGGAAAACTAGGATGTCTAAGGCGCTGGTGGCTACGAGAGGTTGCAATGAAATGCAGATGAGGTGCAGAGAAGGTAAAATGTAAAGAGGTGCGTGTCTGTGGGGTCACTCTGAAAGAACGGTTATCGGAACTTGCCCTCGTCGATTGCCCTTCTGTGTCCACAGCATATGACACAGAATGTGTGAGGAGATAGCTGTTGTAGAAGAGAGAAGCAGATCTCTCTCTCTCTCTCTCTCTCTCTCTCTCTCTCTCTCTCTCTCTCTTTTTGCTCTCTCTCTTCTCTCTCTCTCTCTCTCTCTCTCTCTCTCTCTCTCTTCGCTCTCTCTCCTCTCTCTCTGTTCTCTCTCTCTCTCTCTCTCTCTCTCTCTCTCGTCTCTCTCTCTCTCTCTTTTCCTCTCTTCTCTTCTCTCTCTTCTCTCTCTCTCTGTCTCTCTCTCTCTCTCTCTCTCTGTCTCTCTCTTCTCCTCTCCTCTCTCCTCTCTCTTCTCCTCTCTCTCTCTCTCTTTCACTCTCTCTCTGTCTCTCTCTGTTTCTTCTGTCTCTGTCTCTCTCTCTCTCTCTCTCTCTTCCTCTCTCTCTCTCCTTCCTCTCCTCCCTCTCTCTCTCTTGTCTCTCTCTCTCTCTCTCTCTCTCTCTCTTCTCTCTCTTTCTCTCTTCTCTCTCTCCTCCTCCTCTCCTCTCTCTCTCTCTCTCTCTCTCTCTTCTCTCTCTCTGTCTCACAACCCAGAACTGAACTAACACCCAAGAACTACTTCAACTACTTCGCAGGGTATTTTGGAGACGTCTGGCGAGGAAGGAGCGCAAAGTCAGATCAGGACAGTCAGCAGGCGTTTCCCAACTCCCACATTGGTGAATGGACGCTTTCCCGAGTATTAGCCCCGCCCCTGCAAAGACTTGACCCCGGAAATGGCCCCATTCATTCTATCCCTCACCACCTGACTCATCTCTGTGATTAACATGGGACGAGGGTATTTGGTGGCACTCCCTGGCCATGAACTGCTGTATGGACACCAAATGGGGCCGCAACGGACGGAGCACTCGGGATATCCATGCGATGTTGAACAGGTTCAAGCACACACTTGCACTTTGAGCTCCATGTCAAAATGTTCCAAATCAAGCATCTGGAATGGGATGTGGCGTCCATTGTTTGTTTTTTTGTAATCCACAGTGAGGCTCTTGGAAGAGCGAACACACAGAACAGCATGGCGGGGGGCAAGAGGGGTGGGAGGGAAGCACAAAAATAGTGGAGAACAGAGCACCAGGAGATCTGTGAAGGGAGAGGGATGGGGCGGGGTTCCCGGGGTAAACAATAATACGGTCCCATAGGACTTTCTGGAAGGAAACGGAATTTGAAGGAGGTGGGTTAGGGTGGATTAACGGCGTCGAAAAGATCGTGATTTTCGATGGAGGAAGATCAGAGATGGTGGTGAACAAATGTTTGACGACGGGAGGGAGAGTGGGATTAAAAGTGTGTGAGTTTTTGTTCGAAAGGTGGAAAAGGAGAATGAAAGAGTGAAGTTGAGGGGTGTTTGATTTTGGTAGTTTTACCAGTTTAGGGGTTGCTGCGGACTTGAGCGCCCTGCAGAAATATGGGGGGGTGGGGACAGTGCACAGACAGAGTGGGGGGGGGCAAGGCGAGAGGAGACAGTAGAGACAGAAGGACGACCGACCTGCCTCCGTTGAGAGAGTGAGAGACCAAAGAATCAGCTTTATTGGGGAGATTACCAATTATCCTAAAAGCCTTGGTTTCCACTGCGTGAAGTCGAGCGAGATGTGAGGCAGACGTACCACCACAGAGGGAGAGAACTACTGCATCAGGCTGAGGATGGAGCTTTGTACGTGGTTAGAAGCTCAGGTGTGCCAAGACCAAGGAAGGACTTTCACGACGTAGGATTCCCAGTGGGCGACTGGCTTTGGAGACCAGCTTGGAGATGTCGCTTTTCCAGAAAGATCGTGACAGAAGGTGAGACCCAAAAGCATTGAACGAAAGGACTTCTTCAGGGGGATGTTGAGAAAGTTCTTGTGTTGGGGGGGGGGGGGGGGTCTTAACGGTCCTTTCAGAGAGACTTAGTGAGATGTGAGACTTGTCAGGATTGAAAGACATATTCCAAGTGTTTGACCAGCTTGTGATTTTTATCCAGATCTGCAGAGAGTGAAGAAGTGAACAGGATGCTGTCTGCACGTAAACTGTGTATTTATATTTTCACTTGGAATATGCCCAAGGCTTTTTCAAAGCTGCAAAGTTTGATTTTTGGAATTCAATATGGAGGCACACATAGATTTTCGTCCGATCTGTCAGCATTTAAACGAGTAAAATGGGCATGGGTAAGATGAGAGTAGGTTTTTTGAGTGATACATTGGGAGGGGGGGGGAGTTGATGACATAATCTGAGTTCCTGAATAAAGTGTGCATTTTGAAATGACCACGTGATCTACGTAAACTGGATCACGATTGTGGATTTTATTCCACAATTGTGGATTTGTGGACTACTGTATGCAATACACTTGCATGTGAGCTGCTCTCCTCTTCCTGTCAACAGGACCAGGAGAAACCAACGGCAGACATGCACTGACTGCAGGAAGACCCTGAAGGTTGTTCCCGCAGCCTCATCACTGAGTTGGCCCAAACGTGAGCCAAGTTCGGACCTGAGCTCCCAGTATGGAGGATACAATTCCTTGAGCAACGTGGTGGGTCCACCGAACATGTTTCCCTCTACAAGACTTCTGCACGTGCCGTGTGGAGAACATGTGGGTCGTGGTGGGAACACTTGGCCCGATGGACACCCAAGACGTTGTCCCAAGAAATCCCGAGTGGTTTAAAAAGCCAGGATTTCATCGAGTTAACTTTCGACGTGCCCGTCTTCCCTACCGGCGTCTCGGTGTTCGGAGACGTACCACCTGGACATGTGGTTCGGATTCTGGCCATGTCACGGGATGAAGGTGAAGACTCTGCTGTGTGCAGTACCAATGACACTTTTGGTTTTAATCTCCAAAGAGTTTTAAAGTCTTAATGCTCGTGAGTCAAAAGGATTGAATGACCAACTATCGTTTGCTTTGGAGTATATTGAGCTCTGACTGGTCTTGCAGATGATAACAGGATCTTTCCCAAAAAACCCCATTCCGTATATATAAATGATTAGTTACCTGGTTTTTATAACATTTGATCGAAGGGTAGTGGACAAAATATTTGAACCCCGGGGTTAATGAGTATTTGTTACGGTTGTGGAAATTCACAGAACACCATTCAGGTTCCCCGAGATCAGTTATGTCGATAAGTCTGTGTTCCAGAATAGATTTCCCCACCGATGTCTAACGGGAATATATTATTCATGAGCCGGGCTGTGCAACTTGAGGTAGTATTTTCTTTTCTATCATTATTTTAACAACATCTCCTCACCACCTTAACCAACACCGCCAACATCTCCTCACCAGCTTAACAACAACGAACAACGTCTCTTCACCTTCGTTTCACAAACGCCGCCATCTTTCGCCAGAAACGGCATTCCACGGACGAGCGGCATTTCCGCCGACAGACGCGGGACTCCCTCGTCAGGGCGAGGCGGTGATCTCTACCACGTCCGCTTTTCTCCGCATTTGACGGCAGATCGGATCAAAATGACAAAAGGGGCGGAGCCAGCGGGGGTGAAGGGTCAGAGGTGAAAGACCAAAACCCCCCCCCCAAACCCCATAAAAGGCGCGGGTTGAGGGCCCTGGGAGTCGTTGGGTACGAGTCTGGGTTCGTGGTCCAGTTGAGGAGAGGAGTTCGTTCTGGAGTCTGAGTTCGTTCTGAGTCTGGGTTCGTGGTCCAGACTGGGTTCGGAGTTCTTCGGAGTGGAGCTCGGAGTCCAGCCAAGCCTCTGCAGTTGCCGTGCCGAATCGTGGGTCGGTGGAGGCAGCGGAGAGAAGTCGCCAAGCCAGTGACATAAGCGTCCGAGGTGATCGGACCCGGGACGGTCAGCGACGCTGAGGAGTGAGCGGGCTTCTTAAGAGAGCATCAACTCTAAAGAGCAAGGCCCGTTCGCTCCTCTGAGGCGGTCGTCGGCTCGGCCCGATCACCAGGCCGCACGTCTAGGCCTGGACCAACCGAGCCGCCACGCCAGCTGCCGTGTTGACGACGAGACATCGAGGGTCGCCCAGCGATCACCACGAGGTGGCAGGTAACCTGCGCGGTCTTGCGGAGCTCCTGAGGTCTCCACAGCTCCACGGAACATTAAAGGCCTACAGGCCTGTTCTCCCTCTCTCTTTCTTTTCTTTCTGGTTTTTGCATGGGAGTCTGTGGCGCCTTGTCCACAAGTAGAATTGTTAAGTGCATGTACGTAGTAAAATAGACAACGGCTCTAGGTCTTTTTGCTCGTGTCTTGTACCCATCCCCCCCCCCCCCATTCATTGCATACGTGCCTGCATTGAATAAATGTCATTGTTTGAATATTCACCTGCTCGTTGCGTCCCTTCCTCCATTGGGCTGCCGTAATTGTGTTCGGAATAACTGGTTTTTAATAGCCGATAAGATAATCGAGTCCGACGGGGCTTTGGCGATAATAAACCGCTCGGCAATGGCAAACGGCGCGAGCTGCTTAAAGCGGTTGTGTCCGTACGGTCCCGTCGAGGTGTAAATCCCGGCATTCTGTCTGCGCGAATACTTAGGTAAATCGACAATTCGGCGATCAACCCTGTCGCGCGTTGGACAGAAGAGTTGGCTGATTTACGTTGGTTAAAAACACACACCGTAGCTGGATTCGGCTTGATCCGAAAGCTGTGACGAGGATTGCCACGGTCGCGTGGGCGCGTGCGCCTCGAATTAGCTAAAGCGGTCGCCCGTACGCCGGCGTGGTGAGAACACAACAATATATTGAAAGCAACGGCTTACACACAGGGTGCCCATGTGTTAATTAAGCAACTGACATCCCAGCATGCTTAGGTCATGTGTGTAAAATGCTGCACAGGCCTGGTTGCTTGATAATTATGGCAGCATGGCTGCAAGAGGAAAAACCTCGTGATGAGTTTTTTTCCCTTTTAGTAGCTTGTGGCCTTGTTAATATTTATTCTACGTTCTTATTTTCTCCCTATCTTCGTCTGTTTGTTTATCTTTTACTTGTTTCCTGTTAGTCTTGTGTTTTCGGTCATCTTTCCCTTCCTACTTTTCCCCGACCTTCCTCCTGTCTGGGTAGGCCTTCTCCACGGCAGAAGTTAGCTCACGCTTCCTTACCACGGCTCACTCCCTCCCCCCCACCCTCCCCTCTTTCCAAGTGTTGTCCCCGCTCTCCTCAGGACTCTTGGCATGGCGAAGCAGGTGCCATAACTGCGTCGATTCAATTGAGAAAGCAGACCCGTTCCACCAAGTACGTATTGTTAGGCCTGCTGAGTTCAAGGCTCAGGAATTTTTTTGTTCCCCATTGGCCCGCGGATTTGAGTACCCTCTCATTCAGCGAAAGGTCTTACCGACTTTGGTGAGCTGACTACTGCTCGGTCAACGGAGTCACTTGCTGAATGGGCAGTCAAAGCCTCTCTGACGATGAGAGGGTAGTGACGGCCATCCTCCACGATGAGAGTGTTACTATCATGATGTGCACTATTGGTTGGGCTTGATATTGTTACGGTTTGGAAATTCGCATTACACCATAAAAGGGTCTCAGGTGAGATATCTCGATAAGTCCATGTGTAGTTAGCCCACACCGTTGTATAGAGGGAATTTATGTGATCCATTCGGGTGCGATCCTTCAGTAAGTCGTTTTTCTTTCTCTATTATTAATTTGAACAAAGAACAAAACAAACCAACAACGACGTTGTGGGTTTTCCCGCCATTTTTTTCCCGGCTTGGAGTTGAAGGAAGGGGGGAGGGCAGCTCGCCGCCCGATTGGTGGATGAACAGGCGTGAGCGGGCTCGGGTGAGGGAACGTCCTTTTCGGGAACCTTCTCGAAGGAAGGGGAGCCGAAAACGGGGCGGGCGAAGGCGGAGCCGGCCCCTACAAAAGTGTACGAACGAGTTGGTCTTCAGTTCGGTTGGTCGGAGTTCAGTTTGGTGTTGTGTTCGGAGGATTCAGTTTGGTTGGTTCGGAAGTTTGGTTTTGAGTTCGGAGTGGACCTTCTGGTTCTTACGCGAGCTCGTTGTTCCTGCCCTGTTCTGCGATCTTCGCGCGAAGCCCTGGGACCCCCGTGCGCGAGCCGGAGTAGCGCCGACGAAGCCCCGTCCGTTCCCCCAAAACCCCATCCGAGCTGTCGGTCGTGGACGACCGTGCAGCCTAACGCGCGGGCAGCTCGGTGCGCCACACCAGGAGGAGACCAAAGGAGGGACTCGAGGGCTGAGGTCCCCAAGGTGACGACGCGGCCCAGGGAAGTCGCGACTTCCTTTTCTTTTGCGGGTTTGTGTAAATGTCTGTGGGTGGCGCCAGTCCGGTGAAGTAGAAACTGTGTAAGTGTTGCCGTGTGTAAGTCTAGTCGGTAGTAGATCTGCGTTCGTGCATTGCTTTTGGTTTCTTTACGGTTGTCTAAATACGTGTGTTGCTCTTTAGTGTTTTAAACTGTTTTATGTGCTTTTTCTTTTTGCTTGTATATACGTGCTTGGCTTTGTGTCTGTGTGTTGTGGTAATAATGCTGCTTGTGAACTTTTTCCCGTTATCGCTTTGTCTTTTCCTTAATTGAATCTTTCCATTCTTCATCACGTTAAGGGATTGATAGTGGATTTTAAAACGCCAGGTAATTAATCGGAACCGTCAAGGCCACGATAAACTCCGCTCTGGTATCCCTGTAATACGGAACGAACCGCATTAAGCGGTTCGGTCCGGAGTCGGCCTGTGGCGTGTACGATCGCCGGTCCACCACTCGCCCAGTACCCTTAGGATGGTCTCGAATTTGGCGAGCAACCCTTATCCTGCGCGTTGGGCATATTGGCACGATCGTGTTGAGGTTTAACCCCCACCGTGACTTGGCTCCGGGCGGTAGTTCCGAGGAAGGGTCACGACTGAATTGTCCGTCCGGTGGGCGCGACGTGTCGCGATTCGAGTTATGTGGCCGATCGACGCCGGGCGGGCGAGAATTCGCCAACATTGGCGACAGGTCGATGGGATACGGAACTCCATCCCCCTCCTCGCACACTGGTGTCAGCGAGCGGGGGAAACAAACTCTCCCGTCTCCAACTAAATTCACGCGGGAATCGGTTCAAGGGTGAGTTGGCAGCGGTCCCCCCCCCCCCCGTTCCCCAAATTACGAGACAGCCAAATTAACTCTTTACAGAGAAATAGATGGCGTTTCAAGTGGAGCGGGTTTGCCGGGATTAGAAATCGTATATGTGTAGTAATGTAGGATCCATGGCCCGGGATGGTTACTACCTTGTAATTGCAATCCGTTGCGGGAAGCTCAACCCCATATTCTGGAGCCGGACTTTGCGGGAAACTAGTCACATTAATGGCGGCGCGATCGCACCTCAGCGCAGCACGTCAGCGAGCGGCCTTATTTATGGTGGCGCGTGCGAATGGCGCGACACGAGGCGGAGCGCTCCCAACAAACCGTTCAACCACGTGCATGGCGGCGAGGTCAACGCACTACGCCGGAACATGGCGGCTTTGGAAAAGAATGAAGGAAGAATGGAGGACCGAGCCTCAAAAATGAAAAACAGAAACACGGCTGGAAGTAAAACAATTAAGCGAAAGAACTATTGGAGAAGTCAGACAGTTGCAAAGAACTAGAGGGAAAAAGTAAATAGAGTTGAGTATATCCTAAGTGGGAAACAAGCGGAGAGCGACGTAAGAAAAGATAGAGGAGCAAAAACGAAACACCAATTTTGGAAGTTAAAGCACTGAGGGAGGTAAAAAGGAGAACAGGAACTTCTCAGAAAACAATCTGGAAGAAAAGGCAAGGTGGGAGTATAGCAAGATGAGAGAGAAACGGTAGACTCGAAAATGAGGAGATACGAGCCAAGGTTGGCGTATTGAGGAGGTGAGCAGGGCAAGGGATGAGATGTGCAAGGAAAGGCCAATGAAACAGTGAGGAAAAATGGAATAAAAAGTTTGAAGAAGATACTGGAGCACGATAGCCAAAGAGAGGGGATTACAAACGAACTTGAGAGTGTTTTAAAAAGAGGAAAGAAGAAACGGAGAATGAAACTTAAGGAACCACACTGTACAGACGAACCAATTTCGCTCGACTATGAGGCGAATATGGAGACTGACGCTTTTGGCGACCCCCTAACGGGGCTAGCGAAAGAGAAGAGAAAGAAGACTTACAATCGAACAATTAGAAGCCAAAGCAAGGTCGGAGTATGTGCGGAGATGAGAGAGGAGATTTGTAAAAGAAAGCTTTTGAATTACAGAAAACCCAAAACAAAGAGACGGAATTACAAACGAGTGAGGCATGGTGAGAGAAGAAAGAACGACAGCCAGAAATGTGTTAAATGAAACGTAAACCACACTGGACTAGATCGAAACAGCTGGAAGCCGAAGGCCAGATTGCGAGAATGAGGTAGGAACAAAAGAAAGACAGTGGAATAGGAAATACCAAAGAACAAGGATAACAGGAGAAAGAAACAGTCAGTTGAAAGAAATGACGAGATTGCGAATTTTGGAGGAACCCAAAGAAAAAGAGTTACTGAAAGACAAAGAATTGAGACCAGGAGAAAAGAAATCCGTCAATTAAAGGAAATAACGAGATTGCAGAATGAGGAACAAGAGAGACAGTTGGTGAATAAAAACAAAAGCAAGAACGAATGAGGAAGGAGAAGGAGTCAGCCAACTGAAAGAAATGACGGAGATTTGCAGAATGAGATGCAAGAAGAGTAATGAAGGAAGAACGAAATGAAGCAGGAAGGGAGAAATCAGGAGATTGAAGGGACACACGAGATTGGAGAGGAAAGAACGAGAGGACAATGGGATAGAAAACAAAAGAACATGGAATTTGAGATAGACCAATTAAAAGAAAAAGGGCGAGGTGGGGAGTGTGAGGAGATAGACAAAAGAACAGCGAATTGAAACCACAAAAGGGAAATAATTAACCAAATGAAGAAAAACACGAAACTGGAGAAGGAAGGACAGGAGAGGAAACAAGGAAGAGTTAGTGAGACAGCAGCAATGAAAACACAAAAAGCGAGATTTTGGACCAAATGAAGCCAAACCATGAAACTGGAGAAGGAAGGACAGGAGAAAGGAAACAAGGAAAGGGTTAGTGAGAGAACAGCGAATGAAGCACAGAAGGAAATGAGCCAATTTAGAAAGAAACGATGAGATTGGAAAATGAAGAGCAGCGAGGAAACTGTGGGATAGAAAACAAGAACCAATGTGAGTTTGAAATTGAACAACTAAAACGGCGAGCAAGATTGGAGTCCACGGGAGATTGAAAAAACTCCGGAGTGAGAACGAAGAACTCAGGAAGTTCCGAGAGGAGGAAACGACTCAGAAGGAAGCCAGGAAGTAGAACAAGCTAATAAGGTGGATTGTGTGACGGCACCACAAGAGCAATGTCGGTGGTGCAGGACTGATCGACACCACTCGTCGGTATGAAGGAACAGTTTAGGACCAACCCGGATTAAAGTGAGACACAAATAAAAATGGGACAGAGGGAAGCAAACAGAGACAAAGAATGGAAGTAGAAGTACTGCCAGGAGACACGGGAGATAGGACCGAGTCCAGACATGAATTAAATAAAACGAAGGGAGGAAACAGAGACGAAGAATCAGGAAGAAACTAATAGACACGAAGAGAGACAATAGAAATAAAATGTATAGAGGACTGCGGAGATAGAAAAAAATAGAGGAGAGAACTGCACGATAAAGACCGGGGTTAAGGTACGAGCCACACACACGGGAGTTAGTTGGAGGACAATGAAGCGGAGTCGGGGAATGTCTCAGCACCCGGTGCGACGCAGCTGGATGCCTCCTTCGAACGGAGGAGAGACGCTATGCTCCTTTGAAGCGAAGTCACACCAGCGTGGGGTTCGGTCGTGTCGAGCGAGTTCGAGGGCGAGTGCTGTGGACGGGGTGCACGGTTGCAGCTTGGGGGTATAGAGGCCCGGGAACCCTTGTGGGGACACCAACTCCAGTGTCGGTTGTGGCAGGTGTGTGTGTGTTTCGAGTGTGCGGAGATGCGTGCTTTCCGGCACGCATTGTGGCGAGTGAGAACCCCCTGTGTGAGGTGAGAGGGTTCCGTTATGAGAGAGACAGATGTGTGTAGAGATTGCGGTACGAAGGGACGATGACGGTGGGCATGTGCAACATGCAGCCGCGTCTCCCGTGCGTGAATTCATGGCGTGGTGCTGTGAGCCCTCGTGACACGTAGGAGTGCGTGTGTCGAATTGGCGACGACAACGGCGACAGAGGGACAAAGCCGAGTAGCGCCGTTAGATGTATTGGGGACCGCGCCGGGTCTTTACCCAGCGGCGATGCTGCGAGGTTCGTGCATGTGGTACGCATTGAGGCCGCACGCGTGCTCTGCTGCCGGACGTGAAACCCCGGTCCGGAAACGCCAGCGGTCTGGATTGCCGATTCCGCGACGACAAAGTTAGGGCAGGATAACGGATTTGGACCGGAGGGTTCTCACGCGAAGCTTGTTTAAGCTCCAACGGGCAGAGCACATGTGTTCGCGTGGGGGACCCCTCGAGACGCGGACTTGTGTTTTTTATGCCGCACGGGTGACGTCATGGCTCACGTGTGGTTGGAATCGGCAGGAGGGTGAATCCCTGCCGGAGGGTACCGTCCAAGAAGGACGAGGACGCGAACAGCTGCCGTGACGTCACGGGCAAAGTGCGCAGGTTGGCGAGTTGCGCGCTGGTGCTGCCGCAATAAAAAAAAAAAGCAAGCCTCGCTTCGGTGTGAACAGGATTTCCCGGCATGGGTTAAGACGCCCTGCCAGGCACAGGACAACAATAGTTAGCGGGAAGGTTTAGTGTTAGTTAGACGAACTTCATGGGGCAGGGGTAAGTCCTTTCATGGAGTCCGTGGAATGGATTAGGTGGAGGGATTTAGGTCAGTTTAGGAAGGGAAGATGGGGAAAATGATATTTGAGGACAGAGACAGACTTTGATTGTGTAGAGGCCGACGTAGCTTAGCTACGTAGTTTAAAAGCGAACGTTGCTATAGTTGTAAGGGACGACGTGGGAGCACAACGGTTAGTTAGGGATGTAGTGAGCGCAGGGATGGCAGGATTCAGCGCGTGAGTTGTTGGCTTGTGAAGTGAAGCATGTGCTGTTGAGTGAGTGAGGCCAGCGGGTCTGTGTGAATGAACGAATGGGAATGCCATCGTGCGATGAGTGATTGGGGGGAGGAGTGATTTCCGCCCAAGGGACCCCGGGGTCAGCGTAGAGTGAGTTAGTGGGGTTAACAAATTGGGAAAATGGAAAGTCGTTTGCTGTTGGGTGAGTGTAGGCTCGATACCTGTTGGAGGCTGGTGCAGGAGCCCTGTTGACGGGCTTGGAGCGGGCTGCGAAAGGTGAGTATCGCTGAGTGGGTACCCCGGACCGCGGCTCGTTCGGCCGCGGTAGGCCAAGGCACATGGGGGCCGGGATAGCGTAATTAGTGGACACGTGTGCGCCCGCATGATGCAGGGCCCGGGATGCCGTTAGCCGCATGGACAGTGTTGTTGGGGCACGGGTGACCTCGGAAGGGGCCCGGGTAAGCAGCCTGCATGAGCTTTTCAGGGGATCGCCACTGGAGCGCCTCCCAGTGTTTAGGGAGCTGGTAGGCTCAGAGGCAGTTGTTAGTGCCCGGTCCATAGCGGAGAATCGGCAGAGGTAGTGCCTGCCAAGGGAGCGCACGCGTCCCAGCCATGAGGACCGTGTGAGTTGCACGGAGAGAATTTGTGGGGGCAGGCCCAAAATTGTGCAGGACACCAACACAGGCGACGGGAATCCTGTAGTTGTTAATCTCTCTCT